>JAVTVY010045897.1:0-211583 GCA_036873755.1 Hanleya hanleyi
TCTCGTTTTATTGAAGTTTTCACGAAGCCAGGTCATTCCACATCTCCCGCGTTGCGCAGTGTTTTGCTCACATGAGAAGTGAACTGTGTTGTGACGGCTATTGGAAACGACGATTGTACTCGGTACCAAGGACGAGGACATGCAAACAAAAAGGGGTTTGCAGTTTATAGTTGTGATTGTGAATCGTCGAACTTTATCTATACACCATGCAAACATATTGTGACTGGTGACCTTGATGTGGTGAGTGATAAGGATCTGAAATTACTCCTGATGAAGGGACCTAAATATAGAGAGCCAAGAAGAATAAATCTGAAGGCCGACCAGAAGATAGTCCTGTCTGCATTGGAACAGTACGTTATTGATTGGTCTAAGCGAGAAAAAGTTGAACCTACAGTACTCGCTGATTGGCTGGACCTCACCAAGAGCAAGGTCGTTGAAACAGTCCGCCATATTGACAGAAGTACTCTTCCCCAAGCAAAACAAGTTCTGAGAAACCTCAATTCGCAAGAAGTTTTAGCAAATTTCCAGAGTAAATTCGTCATAGTCCCAGCAGACAAAGCTCCGAATAATATAATATTCATATGTAAATATTACTATTACCAGGTGCTGGTTATAGATTTGAGTGTAGACATATCTTCATCAAATACGTCTACTTACTCCCAAACTGCATTTACTCTGGAAGATTTATTTAACAATCACAAACAGTTTCTCATGGAAAGAGGTATTTGTCTTCCAACCAATCATAACGACATACCAAAAATATACTGGACTCCCAAAATGCATAAATCACCAGACAAAGCTAGATTCTAGCTGGTTCTAGAAGCTGCACCACCAAGCTTCTTTCAACCCTATTGACGAGGGCCCTTCAGGAGGTAAAAGCATTTTGGGAAAGGTACTGCGCCACTATTTCTAAGAACTGTGGCGTTGAATGTATGTGGATATTGAAAAACTCAAAATGTCTTACGGAAGAGCTTGATGCTAAAGGTCACATACCGTACAGACATGTATCCACATGGGATTTCTCGACTCTCTATACTACAATCCCTCATCAGGACCTTATTGACCGTCTAAGTTCATTAATAGTATCTGTGTTCAAGAAAACTGATCGTAGATATATTAATGTCGGAAGCCATAAAGCATTCTTTAGCTCGACTACATACAAGAGATATCATTCATGGGATGTTTCTTTGTTTATAGAGTTGCTTGAATTTCTCATTAAAAATATCTATGTGAAACTTGGCAACACAATATATCAGCAGCATATAGGTATTCCAATGGGTACTAATTGTGCACCCCTGTTGGCCGACCTGTATCTGTTCTCTTATGAATATGACTATATGCAGGCGCTTTCAAAAACCGATCCATTCAAAGCCCGTTCCTTCTCATTCACCAAACGCTATATAGACGATCTTCTCGCTGTGGATAATCGCTATATAAATGACGCAGTGAAGGATATATATCCACCTTCACTGGATTTGAAGGAAACTACAGATAGCCCTACAGGCACATCTTATTTAGATCTCTATCTCTATAAAATTGAAGCGGGCATTCTCTCTCGACGACTTTATGACAAAAGAGATGATTACAATTTCGACATCGTAAACTATCCCTTTCTGGATAGTAATATTCCAGTGGGACCTGCATATGGCGTATACATATCTCGCTTAGTAGCATTTCCTAGATCCTGTGTTAAATGTGATGATTTTAATCAACGTCACAAAACATTGTTGCAGAAACTTATAAAACAGGGCTATTCCACCAAGCGCCTCCACTCAAAGTTTCTCAAATTTGGCGATACATATCGCATGCTGATAGCAAAATACGAACGTAGCGTGCAAGATCTATGGCGCTACGTTTCGTAACTTGTGTCTAATTCCGCTTAACCCGGGGCCAGGGGCCGTATGAACCCATGCACTTTAAGATCCTCATGGTACGCATATGAACAGTCACAATCAAAGCGTGACTGAGATACATCTTTTTTTTAGATGACGACTCTATAACGAATATTATGGATTAAGGATACTGATCAGCGATACGGATTTGATATTTTTGGAACATCATGATGTCTTGCCGGCATCATTGAAAACTGTTGACCGCTTCTCTCTTGCAGTTAACAAGCCTCTGTTTATGTATACTGTGATTGTCTTTTTGAATTTGGCGCTAATACTGTTATGTGGAAAATGGAATAGGTCTTTGGATTATGGACGCGGATATTCTCTAATGGACGACGGCTGGATTATGAATGACGGACTAGACGCTTGTAATTCTGTATATTGACATTTCTTATGACTACATGGTCCAGCCACCCCATGCCTGGTATTTTCAACTCAATTCTACACACACGCACACACATCCACATACATCGAGCTCCACATGTAGCTATAATAAATAATTAATTATCAAAGGAAATGAACCAAATATATATCGACACAGGAAAGCAGAAGTTACATTGAAGCTGGAGTATGCATATAATTGTCGCAACAGTGAACACGATAAACGGAATAGATTTTCCAATAATGCATTGTTTTCTTCCATGTCTTGTTATGTTGAACTTATCGACTTTACATATAGATGGTGATTCGATTCCGGCTGTTACATAAACACTTACACTTATATCGACTACATGGACGCTATTTGCACCATCTGTGATCAAATCTTCGACAAGCCCATCAAGATGTCGTGAGTTCAGTTTAAAAACAAGGTAGAAAGGTAATATATTGGAAATCTACATGCAAACATATAGCTCCCGGGCCGCTTCAATCACCTGTATCGATTCATATTTATGGTACCATCAAAATTTGATTCGATGGTAACATGATGTTTACTGAAAATTCATGATCTAGTAAACTGGCTTAACCGGGTGGGTTGTACGTGAACAATGTAAGGTATAATGTTTTGAAGATTGTAGGTAGCAAAGAAGTATAATGAGATATTGAAGCCGATAAAGTCAGCGGGCGACCAGGGTACTAGGCAATTCAAAATTTACCTGGTTACTATTGGTCTCATTCCGAGATAAACTGTTGTAAGATTACGTAATGTTTATCGCATTATATCAAATGTCAGTGGTATAGACCTAAACCCGGATGACGGTTATCTTCCTTACAATCACGTGATCAAGTGTGCATGTATTACATGGCAGGTGTAGGTTACAATGTTGTAGGTTACAATGTTGCCCACAAGTTCTTTTCTCATTTGGTTGTATTTACTACACGTATAGGATAACATCTAAAGTTTTGTTTTAGTAAATAGACCAAATTTTAAATCTTGTCTTCACAGTTTTGATCCTACCATAAAACCAGTTGCATTTTACGATTGAGAAAGTCGGGGATGTGTAAAGGGGCACAAAGGTTCTTCAGAAGGTGTTAGTTATATTATGAAAGTATGCACTGATGTTCGTTGAGATCAATTGCATTTTAAATTATGCATGTGTTAGGTGCTGACTCTAGAAGCCTGTAATGATGCCGCTTGGGGACCGATCACTACCGATCATTGTTGACATCTTTAATTCGCCTAATCAAGTACTGGTCAAATGTTGAATTAAGTCGAGCTGAAGCACTTTCCATGTCTTGTGACTTTTACGGCGAACATATGATGTCATGAGTTGGCAATATGGAGGCCTCGCCCAAAGCAAACCATCTGTATTTTTTTCCACAGAATATGTAAAATGTCATCTAAATGTGTATGGAAAAGGATATCGTTTTGTTTCGCAATAACAGTCCAGAAGAATAGAAAATAACCGGACAGGCTCCAATCCCAATATGCTTCTAGATGCGAAGCAGGTTCATTCTCAGTCCTCTGTTGTAAAGTCTGGGGTATTTCAGATGTTCAAGCTGCACTTTCGCATGGAGTCCGCAAAAAGTTAACAATGCTGCTTGTTGATCGGCTCTGTCTAGATTTAGGATAAGTGCCTATTAAGTGAAAATCGAGCATGGTCGTTACATTAATACTCAATGTCGCAGTAGTACCTGTAGTATATGCGCTAATGATATCGAGGATGAATTCAGTCAGAAGATTGGCAACCGCCTTTCTAGACAATTTATTTAACACTGAGCAGTGAAAGCCACCAAGATTGTTATGTTGTGCAGGTATCGAAATTTGTGTCCCAAACTTTGGCCTTGCTTGCTACGGGACATGCCTGAGTGGATATGTATATCTTCTACAGTTCTCTAATTTTCCCCCCAAAACATAATTGAATGCCTGATTAGCTTTGTATTCTGTCAGACCAGGGAAGGTAACTCCAGCCAAAGACAGGTGGAATTGGTTGAACGACACAAACTTTGCAAGGGACAGGATTTCATTAAATTGCCCTGTAGTTTTCTGTTGCAATACAGAGTTTCTGTGTCAGTAACATAAAGATCATTCACGTTTGGCAGCACCAACTACACCAGTCATGAAATGAGACGAAAAACGTTCGTTGTTTCGAGAACCAGACGCTTAGCAGATTTCAATGTTAGCAAGGCATCTTGATGCTCTATGCTTAAATCCTTAACATTGATAGGTATTGTTCTACCCGAGTTGTTAACTAGAGTGTGGCGAATGCAAAATATTAAACATTACATTTCAGAAAAAATGTCACAAATTCTTTGGGAATATTCATAAACACAAAAAATATCCAAACAACATTTTAGAATTATAAGAGAGAAAAACTCGGAGCCAGTTTGATTACCCACCCCAATATTCCCTGTGCATCTGTGTGGGCGGAATGACATAATTTCTGACAGGTGTAGCTCGAAAATATAGTGACGAATGACTGCTGAATTGTTTTATGCTGGAGGGGGAAATTCAGGCTCTCTGGCGTGGTGTGTGACTTGTGGCGGCGAATATTAGGAAATATAGTTTTGTCAAGATGTGCGCCGCCGATTTACTACATATCAAGTAAGGCTGTTCATTACTGGATTGTGACCTGAACGACAGGTCCAAAAATGAGACTTTCTATATTTCCACATATTTAAATGCATCTGTCCTTTGGGGAGGGTCGGGATCATAGCCAAGCTTCTATTTGCAGACAGATTTTCACTTGTCCAAACTGAATAGAATGTTTTTTTAGCCCAAATGTCACAAATTTGGATCGATTCAAAGCTCCCTGGCTCTTATTTCTAACTCCGTGGTTCAAATTGGATACTGCCTTACTATTATGAGCGACTTGAGTTGGTGAGCCAGTACAATCAAGCCGTCTGTGGATAATATCCGTGACATGGAAACATTTATTCCAGCATATCGTTTGATCACGCCACCCTCTCAGCGATTGCCTTTTGCACAATGATGCTGACGCAATAAATTAGGGCAATACGTTCACAAATTTTAATCATTAAAACGTAAGAATGGTTTGATTTGAAAAAATATCTTCATGCAACGACATCGTAAACTATCCCTTTCTGGACAGTAATATTCCAGTGGGCCCTGCATGTGGCGTATACATATCTCGCCTAGTAGCATTTGCTAGATCTTGTCTCAAATGTGACGATTTTAATCAATGTCACAAAACATTGTTGTGGAAACTTATAAAGCATCACTCAAAGTTTCTCAAATTTGGCGATAAATATATCGCATGCTGATAGCAAAACACGAGCGTAGCGTGCAAGATCTATAGCGTTACGTTTCGTAACTTTGTCTAATTCAGCTAAACCCGGGGCTAGGGACATGAACCCATGTACTTCAAAATCTTCAAGATCATCATGGTACTCATATGAACAGTCGCACTCAAAGCGAGACTGAGATACACTCAAAGCGAGACTGAGATACAAATATTATGGATTAAGAATACTGATCAGTGATACGGATTTTATATTTTTGGAACATCATGATGTCTTGCCGGCATCATTGCAAACTGTTGACCGCTTCTCTCTAGCAGGAAACTAGCCTATGTTTATGTATACTATGATTGTCTTTTTGAATTTTGTGCTAATACTGTTATATGGAATAGGTCTTGGGATTATGTACGCGGATATTCTTTAATGGAAGACGGCTGAATTAAGAATGACGGACCTGACGCTTGTAATTCATTGGTTGCTGACGGGAAATCTGATACAACTTAGCGGCAAATTATGTCTTTTATTTTCTCTCGACAATGGGGATTTGTGTTAATAGCAGTCACTTCGTGTGTTTTCGGTCATAATTATGTGCATCATTGCAAACGTCAGTATATAAACACTGTTCCTCTTCCATATGTGCCGAATCTCTCAGAGGAAGTGACAATTAGTCAGCAAGACGAGAAAACGTGTTTAAACCACAGAACACCACCAGTAGTCCTAGTACATCCTACAAACAAACCAGAAAGAGACAAAAAGCAACATCATCTATGATATGGTTGGTTATGCTTATGTTATGTTTCTCAAATTTGGCGATACATACCGCATGCTGATAGCAAAATACGAACGTAGCGTGCAAGATCTATGTTTCGTAACTTGTGTCTAATTCCGCTTAACCCGGGGCTAGGGGACGTATGAGCCCATGTACTTCAAGATCCTCATGGTACTCATATGAACAGCCACAATCAAAGCGTGACTGAGATACATCTTTTTCTAGATGACGACTCTATTACGAATATTATGGATTAAGAATACTGATCAGCGATACGGATTTGATATTTTTGGAACATCATGATGTCTTGCCGGCATCAGTGAAAACTGTTGACCGTTTCTCTCTTGCAGGAAACAAGCCTATGTTTATATATACTATGATTGTCTTTTTGAATTTGATGCTAATACTGTTATATGGAAAATGGAATAGGACTTTGGATTATGGACGCGGATATGAATGACGGACTAGACGCTTGTAATGCCATCATTATGGACAGCTAAACGCGACAGCTTTTGAAACTAGAAGCCATGGCCACACTTGATCCCATCGGCCTAGTGTGAACTTGCCGTCCCTTTCACATGAGCAATATAAATCTCCGGTATATACAGATGAACGTGTTAGATTTTATGATCATCTTTTACAGGCAGGTGTTTTTAACCCGTTCATGGAGACTGTTTTTAAACCAACTAGAAACCGTGGTAAGGTGTACCAGGCTGTCGCCGATTTTAATTATTTAATCTGCATGTAATATGTATTTAATACGTTTTGCATGTGTCCCAGCGTCTTGGCTATTGTGAAGCCAACTTTTATTTCGTATATATTTATCTACTATCTGTGATAAGCATATGTCTTATATTTAACCCTTGTATTAATTTTATTGCATGTTTTGCATGTGTTTTATTTTATTTAATATAAATTCATCTGTGATATGCATGTGGTAACTTTTTGCTCATTATACATTTTAAATTAAATTAATCTATGAATGTAATTTTATTTAATGTTGTACCCTTTTTATACACTGATTATATTGGTTACTATAATAGTGCATGCATATAATTGTAAATTTGAAAGACTAGAGTTCTAATTTATTAGTGGGTAAAATGTTCCTCTGTTTGATAAGAGAGCTTTATTTTAAATGATATCTCTGCTCGTTCTGATTGGATATTAGTGTCTGAGGATGCCATGTGGTCCTCATTCACGGTGTTCACCAGGAGGAGTAGATATGTTATGTTACATCGGTTTTAATAACCACTCAAGTACTCCTGTCTAAATTAATATGATGACTTTATTGTTAATTGAAAATAAAATATGCATGTGCTATTTGGGCCTTTATAATTCAGTTATATATTTCTGATAAATAGGGTCGTTGTTTTGTATATGCATGTTGGTTGTTTCTATATTATCTTTTAAAGTAATACCTCCTCCTTCTTACACAATAACGCCTTTGAAGCCTCAATATACATGTTTATATATCACATTGTGCATCTTTTAAAACACAGTATTTCTTTTAAAATCAAACGTAAAGTATTTAATTTTTATAATCAAGTAATGTTTTAATTGATTCTTTTTTAAAGCATACTCAATGGCATGGCCTACATCATCCAACTTAGGATAGGAGGCCACAAAATCAAAATCTATCTGTCTGATGAAGGGATTCAATAAGGGGAAACAGAAGTAGTTGGGGGAAAAACAGTCATGTTTGTTTGTATGGAAAGTTGACTAGAGACAACTAGATATAAAAGGGGCGGGCACCCACCAACCACCCGCTCTGATAAGAGGAGCATTAAAGTGACTCGCAAGTATGTGTAAGGAAATGTTCACATGTATTGTTGGTAACTGTAAAATGTTAAAGGCATAGTACGATAGGCCCATGTGTATTATACAGATGATGGAATTGTTGCAAACGTTGTATTGGGGTGCATTCTGTGGATATTATTGATTATGTTGCCATGGAAACAGCAAAAACACCCAAATTTACCCAATTCCAATAGCCTTGTGCTTTACCACCTAACTTTGCTGTATATGAATTTGAAGTCTCTAGCTGCAACGGTTCGGCTTTTAGAACGTTCAGGTCGTCATGTGGATATTTTTCGTTATGTCACCATGGAAATCACAAAAATCAGCAAAATGTCCCCAATTTCAATAGGCTTGTGCTTTACCACCCAACAAATGCCGTATACCAAATTTGAAGTCTCTAGCTGCAACGGTTCACCCTTGAGAGCGGTCTCGTCACCATGTGGATATTTTTCGCTATGTTGCCATGGAAACCACAAAAATCAACTAAATGCGCCCAATTTCAATAGGCTTGTGCTTTACCACCCAGCAATGCAGTATACCAAATTTGAAGACTCTAGCTGGAACGGTTGACCTTTTAGAGCGGTCACGTCGTTCATCCAGCCAGCTAGACAGCCAGCCGGACAGCGTGATGACAGGATCCCATCCGGCATATATGCCGATGGGATAAAAACGGACAAGCGAACAACATAGGTTGTGGGAACGACTCTGTGATATTCAAGCCCACCATGCTATTTAGGCCCGAGAGAAAAATCATCTAATCAACCGAACTGGTGGATTCCCATTCTAATTACTCAACGCATGGAACAGTAGTTTATAGAAACTTTCTCAAACACTGTAAATGGTTACCTGGATTGTGTAAATGGTTACCTGGATTGTGTAAATGGTTACTTGGATTAGGTAAATGGTTACCTGGATTGTGTAAATGATGTAATTGGTTACCTGAATTGTGTAAATGGTTACTTGGATTGTGTAAATGGTTACCTGGATTGTGTAAATGATTACCTGGATTGTGTAAATGGTCACCTGGATTGTGTAATTGGGTACCTGGATTGTGTAAATGGTTACTTGGATTGTGTAAATGGTTAGCTGGATTGTGTAAATGGTTACCTGGATTGTGTAAATGGTTACCTGGATTGTGTAAGTGGTTACCTGAATTGTGTAAATGGTTACCTGCATTGTGTAAATGGTTACCTGGATGGCTTCTTGCGTATTTGCATCGAAGTCTGGTATTGGTTACTTAACTTCGATTACTTGTGCCATGGAGGTTTAGTGTAACTGTATGCACGAAAGCGATTTACCAAAGAAATGAACTGGGATGATTCTATGTGAGGATCGCAATACAGTTATATGGATAATCTAATCTTATACCTCCACAACATTCTTCTTGGGTACATCACAATGCAATCATATGCAGAATAATTTCTTTCGTTGGTGCAGTGTCTTCCGTTGGAGTATCTTTTATACATGTATAAAAGGGAGTAAACTGGAGCATTGTCATCTGCAGAGGCTGAAAGGAGGTGTTCGCTTTAGATGGATTTTTTTCCCCTTCAGCGACGCTCTCTGCTGCTCTATTGTCTCGCTCTGAGCAGGCCGGTATATTGTGACGTAATGCTCAGGTATTCCCCAACTCTTCATCAGCCCGACGAGGCCAGTCTAATGTGAAGTTTTGGTTCATATTCTCATACACTTACCATATATATTTTCATGAACGATTCAACTATTTACGAACAATAGTCAGTTATATTAATATATACACCTACTCAAAAACTGACAACTCACTGTCAAAAGTTCTGCGAACAGTAAATACGGAAGTAACTGCAACATATTGGCACAAGCATGATCACTTGGGAAAGCATGCGTCACCACTTGTTGAGGATCATTTCCTCAATAAAAAGCGAATAAGTTTAAGTTGCAAAACGGGACACCTACATCAACGGGAAAATGGGAAATGTATATTGTGACGAAACATTGAAGAACAGCTGTAACTGCTGTGAATCAGGAAATATCCATTTTTGGCCAAGCAGGCCTTCATATTGGAAATCTTTTACATTATAACTTTTCCGTTCATAGTTACGATTTGTATATTCCCCTTGCCCTGAGATGAAATACTCTTGTGTGGAAGTTGAATATATGTTTAACAATTATTTTTTGCTCTATTGGATCTTCACAATGTTCAACTATTGATCAACTGCATGGTGTGGCTGTCTGTGCGTGCAACTCTATACTCGCGAATTATAATAACACAAGCGATTAAATGCGATAGCTGTTCGATGTCTTTATTTCACGTCACTATTTCACTTTAAAATCCAACATCAAGATGGAAAAAAAAGATAAAAATGAAAACAAAAAAATTGATGACTTGGAGTTTCGAACCCAAAATTTGACGTTTCTTTGATTTTTAGTCCAACACACTCTAACCATTCGACCACGAAGCAGTTACAATTTTTGTTTGCAGTAATCATGTTCGGAATGGCGGTGAACTTCACCCCTACAGAGCATTGCAATCGTTTTCATATATTTCTATATTAAGAAAATATGACACCTTTAACCAAAACGATTTTTCAGTATCATTTAGGATCAAACCCACCGAATATGGATATCTAAGACTCGTTTTGGTTAAAGTTGTCAGATTTTGCATATGAAGGGAATTCCCTCTAGGAATAATACCAAAAATTGCAAAAACAAACAAATGCCTATTTTCTAAAACTCGCAATATTTTTTTGATAAATGTCTTGTCGGTGAAAAGTCAGAATACAAAAACTCAGTATTTTCTCTCTCAAGCTAATAGCTTTTGAAGTAAACACGAGGAAATTATATTTTCGGTTTATAAACGCAACACACTAAGGAAGAAAATACAGTCAAACCGAACACCTCCTTTCACCTTTGTCACCAGTTAATTTCGAATGAGAAAAAAGTAAGTAATTTGTGACACGACTTTTACAAAGTGTGTTATAATACAGATATATAATCTTATGTCAGCGAAAATAACACCTAATCAAATATTTGTACTGAACCAGGCCAAGAGACGGGTTTCAATCAAATGTTTGTCTTCTACAATTCCATTACACGGTATTCAAGCTAGTTGACTTTGCGGAAACACAATAATAGCAATATTTCTGCCCAGCTTAATGTCTATCCGGAGAAGAAGCTGTTCAAGTTTTACTATTAATTTCAGTATTGAGGGGAACAAAGAAATGACAGTATTATTGATGAATTGTATTCATAACTGTACAGATTGATCAATTCCGTAGAGTCTGGATCGATGACGGCCTTATTTCTGGACAGTTGTCCGTCCCGGTCTGATTTAGTCGGCCATAGTCCGCGCTGTTTTGAGTTTGTTTCCCTCTTCTGTCATATAAAACGCAGCTCTAAAATAAAAGAAAAACAGTCCAACTACTTCAAGGAGTTCATTGGTGCCCTCTTTCTTGTGTACGATTACAGCCAGGTTATTACTGAAAGGTACAAAATTACGCAGATCTAACTGTGTTCTATTACCGCTAGTTAAATTAAAAGAGTACTCGCTAAACTACCATGAAAACAAACCACTATGCCTAGAGTTCAGTCGCCCGTTCAAATAAATTAAGAAGTGCGTTTCCACCTCAATGGTGTCCTCCTGGTAATATACCCCAAAATGGTTTACCATGTGCACAGATTACAAAATTACATTTAATCACCCTGATATTCACATTAACAAAATTGTAAAATTCCATTTTATTTTTCCGGAATGTACTTTATTAGACATAGCCTTTGTTTCCAGGTGAATGAGCTCTCCAGTCTCGCAATCGTAACATTGTGGCGACTGATACCAGAACATTTTGGAAAAATGACGTTAATGAAGGTAAGTTGAAATATATTCCTTAGTCCATGTGTACTTTTTGAATCTGAGTCTGAAATTTCAATAGGGTGTCAGGTTTTCAAATTGTCAGGAAGATTGCAATACTCCCTCAACAACTAGACAAGAGTACATAATTAATAGAGAAACAACAAATGTAAAACTACCCTACATACCAAAGCAACTCGCAACTCATACATGTATTTGGTGGCAAAAGAGGACATTAATGTACAACGTTGTAGCGATCGTTATGCAACATTGCAGCCATTGTGCAACAATGGAAGCTCTTTTCGTTGCAATGTTGTATAATTATGAACAACTGTCTTTTAACTATCGTTTCTCATTTGGAAATCTTCGTATTTAAAAGGGTGTCCTATAAGGAATTGATGAAACTTCTCTTAAAGGAATAGAAAACCCTGAGGCGATGCATACTAATATCGAAAGAATTATATCATTAGCATTCGAAAAACAAAACAAATTAGCTTTTTCTTGTAATTTTGAATGAAAGAGAACGTTTTGAACATAAGAGCTATTGCCCAGATCAAGAATCCGTGGACCATTATAACAAACCTGAGAGCCGTTAGTCAATGAAAATCCTGGAAATATCACCTGGCATTATTCCTGTGACGTAGATGTGCTCCAGACAGTGTAGCTAATACCATGGAGACCAATTGTGAACCCTTCTTTATTTATTACGCTCCGAGACGATTATGAGGATCGTGATATATGAATGTCGAATTGATATACATGTTGACATGTGGCATTGTGCATATGATTTCACGAGCTCTCTTTCTGAGGCAGGAATATCAGCCACATCACCTGATAGCGGTATAGACGAAACGCTGCTAATGCTGGCGCTGTTGTTGTTGTTGAATGCTTTACCTTATGGGATAGAACCCGGATGACACCGGGATTTTTGTCGCAGCGCCATCTACATAAAAACCGTATGAAACGTCACGAGTCACTCCAAGTTTTAATGTGTGTATGTTTTAATGCGTTGGATTACTAAGTTAGTGACTTGAGTATTGTAGCCGTTCATGTGGAGACTATGAAGTATCCACCAACCCCTACCACCGGCTTAAGAAATAACGTGTAATATCCGACGTCGTACGGCTTAAATTCGAGAGGCAAATGATGTTTCAGAGGTCGGTAAACGTTAATGCAAGGTCGAATGAATTTTGTCCTAGAATGTTTGTGTATAATCGAGAATATTATATTCTGTTACATAACCATTAACAAAAATAATAGTGGACATTTGAATTTACCTAAGGAAATCAACGTGTTCTTTAATGGAGCGAGAGAGATAACGACTGAGCGGTTAGTGGTCATTCCAAGATAAACTGCAATAGTCTTTGATTTTGATTCCCTGTCACAAAATACTTTTTTATAAGTAGCTTTGGTAAAAAAACTATATCTGGAGTTCAACCTTTGTGATATTGCCGCTTACCGGATTGGGATCATTTCTTTAATACTAGCATTGGCCATACGATGTAGCTGTGTGTTGCAGTTAACAGCCATTTGGGCTGGCCGATTTGCACCATGCAGCCAAATCTATACAAGAGTATTTATGGATATAACGTGAGAGACACAGCGGGAGCAATAGTTGATTACCGGATTACGTCGCCGGTATACCTGACTTACATATGTTGTGTTACACGGTATATGACCATTAGCCCTGGGTTGAACGGAATTCGGTCAGAGCGTAGGGTTATGATCCTGTGCACGATGATCTTATTTTTGCACCATTGTGAGCCATGGCAGTGTGACCATCGTCACATGACCTACGACGTAGGGTAGTCGTTAGGATTCCCACGCGCACTGTGCTCTTGGAAATCCCCCCCCGCCCCAAGTTGAAATCCTGCCTATAATACGATGGTCACAGCCGAAGTCAGAATCACCAGTGATATCCATCAAAAATCACCAGAAACTTTCTGGTAGCAGTCCCCTAATGTACGCTCATGCCAAAGATCAAGGTTCTGATGTCAACGGTTCCCCTTGTTTTGCCGACGAAAGGATTCGGATGGACTGACTGACTCACTCCCTCATTCACTGACTCATTACCGAACAATTTGCAAAGGAGAGCCTACTTCATAAGAAAATGTATCACCAACATTGAGAAGCCTGCAATGAATAGCAAACCACATATCCGGCATTCAATTGTCAGCCGTCGTCCATAAAACGATTTCTGCGTCAGATCTATTTCGTATGACAGTTAGCATTCATTCTAAATGCATATGAAACAAAATAATAAAAAAAGAAAGCATTTCTCAGTGTTATTCCGAACCATTTCGCGCGTGCTAGGTTTTTAAATTGCGTCATTTCATACCACCGGTATCCTAGCGGATTGCCTCAAACAAACCGGGAGAGCTCATAGCATATAAACATGTAACTCCTACTCGTTCATTCATTCTTGAGCTTTAGCGACCAGATAAGTTTCAACTGAAACAAGACAAATACACATGCTTTTATGACGATGGTTTTATTTTATTTCATTCGACTACTGAAGCTGTTGTAAGTTCTCATTGACGTGTCTAAGAATCAATTTCACCAGTTGGGCGAATTCTGACAGTTTCGAGAACAACGTCCATTTTATTTCATTAAATTGAAGATCAAAGAGCTCGGCGGTAATTACAAGTTTTTAAAAATGCTGCTTGTTTTACATGTACCTGCTTTATCAAACTAGTCTTGAGAATATAAAGTAATTCAATTATTATTTATTGAACGCTGTTTAATAATTTTAAAATATTCATCTCAAAATTTCAGCATAGATCAGGATATGTCCAATGGTCTCGACACTAGCATCGTCTTCTGTCTCCTGTTCATATGTCAGATACACGGAATATTACACTGGAACATGAGTGAACATCTTAATTTTGATGGTCCCGGTGCACTGCTGAACAAAGAGTATCATGGCTCTGCAAAGAGAAAATTAATAACCTTCAAATAAACCTAAGCAAAATATGATATTCAACTTGACTGTAATCATGTATATTTCTTCCTAGACTAATCTCACATACATGTATGCATTATACAGTGAATTTGACTCCATATTTAATTGAACAGAGTGATTTGCAATTGGGATGAATATAACTTTCTAAAGTAGTAAGCTACTTTTATGTCAAAAGGTGTACCACATGAAACGGTTGTGCTCATATAGCATGTATATATATTTAAGCGCGTGCTGCTTATTTAGTATATCGTGATAATTTTCCTTATTTTATATTCCATAATATCTGTTTCGTGATTCTTTTCCATGGTAAATAGTTCATGTTTGTTCTTTCAAAACGCTCCGTAATTCTCAACAACATGATGTAGATCAGTGATCCAGAAAACCACTTCTCCGCAGTATAATGTAATCTCTGGTGCTACGTTTCGTAACTTGTGTCTTCGTCCGCTTAAACGGTCCTATGGGCCGTTTGAACATCATGCCATTTACATCTCCATGGTGTTTAAATATTAAACATATATCAATTATCATGATCAAAGCGTGACTGAGATACATCATACTCTGGAAAAAGACTTCGAAATTCCTTTGGATGAAGAATACTGGTATTTGGTAATATATATGTAAAGAGCTATGATGTCTATCAGTCATCACTGAAAACGGTTGACCGTTTCTCTCTCTTTTCTTCAAATTTTCTTTTCGCATATTTGGAAATGATGCTAACTGTCGAGCGAAAAAGGTCGCTCGTTTATTGACGCGGAAATTTTTGTTTGGACAGCGGTTGATTATTGAAGGTCGGATCTGACGCCTATGATTGTTCAAATGAAAAGTAATTAGCGATCTATAAATATGGTGGATTATAATTTTCCTGTAAAGAGGGACCTTACATTTAGTATAATGCAGTATATACTGACTCGACTCGCACCGATAAGAATCCATATTGGCAGCCATATCAAAACAGTTCTTTCAGAATATCGTGTTCATTAGTATTCTTGGTTTTAAGAGCCCACCATTGGTCGCTCGTTCATGACCCCGTATTATAAGGCCCTACCCTCTATCTCCATTGGGCTATAGAGAGCTATGTAACATTTCCGTTATTTTCTGCTGAAAATTGTTTACCACTGAATAAGTGTAAGGCGGAAATCTTCGAAGACCCACGTGGGCGTCATTTTGATATGCTCATATACTCTCGCACCACTAAGGTAAGGATTGTGAAAAAAATGATATTATTTCGGATTGTCCCCTTTTTATGGAAGAGGGTCCAGGAATTAACGAAGAATTGAACCATGTTAGCTTAGTCAAACCTCTCAATATTCGTGTTTAAAAACGTGGGTTATGGGAAGTATAACCTTGATAATTTAGAGAATTGCTCAAATATATACATGTAGGTCCTTTGGAAAATTGCCTGAATAAAGATCCTAATCTTTGGAAACTTATCCAAATATAAGTCCTTTGGAAAATTGCCTGAATATAGATCCAAATCGTTGGAAACTTATCCAAATATATGTTTTTCTTTTAAATTGCCTAATTATAAAGATCCTAGTCTTTGGGAACTTATCCAAATATAAGTCCTTACCTTTGGAAAATTGCCCAAATATAGGTGCTTGGAAAATTGCCTAAATATAGGTCATAACATTTGGAAATTGCCCAAAAATAGATTCTAAACTTTGCCCATATATATATCCTCACCTTTGGAAAATTGCCCGAATATAGGTGCTTACCTTTGGAAAATTGCTCAAATGTATGTCGTTACCTTCTGAAAATTGCCTAAATATAGGTGCCTACCTTTGGAAAATTGCCCAAATTTATGTCATTACCTTCTGAAAATTGCCCAAATATATGCCATTACCTTGCCACATAGTCAGTACCACCTGGGAACAAACTGGTGTAGTTCACCCAGGCAACAGCGGTACCATGTCCAGTCGGGAATATCTTCCCAATGCTATCCAGCTGAAACCCTGTGATTCCATTAGTATATGCGGTCTGCAGCGTCACAAGTAAGACTGAAAGCATGAAAGCATAACACTCCATTAGTATATAGGATCTGCAGCGTCACGGATAAAACTGAAAGCATAGCGTTCCATTAGCATATGAGGTCTGCATCGTCATAAGAAAATTGAAAGCATATTATTCTATTAGCATATGCGGTATGCAGCGCCACTAATAAAACTGAAACAGTGTGATTCCTTTAGGACGTGCTGTCTGCAGCGTCACGAGTAAAAATGAAGGCATACGATTCCATTCAGGGAGAGAGAGAGAGAGATAATCAAGGTTTAACGTCACGTTCAGCAATATTTCAGCAATATTTCAGCTATATAGCGACGATCAAACAAAATTATTGTCTAAGTATGCCAACAAAGTCCACATCCCAACAATCTAAAAGTGATCAACACAACACATTACAAACCTGTACATGCATTACAATCTATACAACAAACCGGTTTCTCTCAAATAACCTAAAATCGAATATTCTTTCACTAGACTAAACGATCTCTAAGTAGCTGCACGACAATCTTAAAATGCAGTCGATCAAATTATGTTATACTGTGACATCTTCGTGGCATGTAATACACCTCGGGGCCGGTTCTTTTGCTTGTTAATCGTGTATGTTCGATTCTACATCGCCTGATCATGTCTTGATCGAAACGTTTCTAGCTACTTAGATGAATATATCCTAGAGTATTTGTAACTCCTGATGTTTGGTTTTATGCTCGGCATCCCGTGAAGATTGAAACAGCTTTCTCACATGAGCACAGATACAGGGTCTGGAATCGCTATACGAGAT
The DNA here is from genome assembly GCA_036873755.1 of Hanleya hanleyi. Lineage (NCBI taxonomy): Eukaryota > Metazoa > Mollusca > Polyplacophora > Lepidopleurida > Hanleyidae > Hanleya > Hanleya hanleyi. Next base: position 17,659 of record JAVTVY010045897.1, read on the forward strand.
TACAACAGATTCAACGTCATTATCTAGGACTGCCTTAGCAATTTCATCAGACTTCGTATCTCCCTTGATGCCAACATGACTAGGCAACCAACAAAACACAGTACCAATCTGCTGATCAAAATTACAGTCTTATAATTGTAGAATATTCAAGGAGGTGGAATGAGTTGAAGATCCATTGGAACACAAAGTCTGCAGCATCCCGAGTAATACGGAAACCTTGAGATTGAATTAGTATATACAGACTGCAGCATCACGAGTAATACGGAAACCCCGAGATTGAATTAGTATATACAGTCTGCAGCGTCACGAGTAATACGGAAACTCCGAGATTGACTTAGTATATGCAGTCTGCAGCATCGCGAGTAATACGGAAACCCCGAGATTGAATTAGTATATACAGTCTGCAGCATCGCGAGTAATACGGAAACCCCGAGATTGAATTAGTATATACAGTCTGCAGCGTCACGAGTAAAGCTTAAAGCCTATGATTCCACTACGGTGTAATAAAATGGGCCGTGAGCATAACACTTTTCCGATGATTGGCGCTATCGGATGTACACATGTAGCACCGAAATATATGAATAGATAAAAAGACTTTTGCATTATAATAATGAAATACTTAATTTGCATCATACGCGCTTTGCAACTTTGAGGGATAAAGTTGTTTGCGTATAGCAAAGCGGATGCGAAAGGAATTCATGTGTTACAGAAAAGATCGGATCCGGACATGTATTTCTAGCGGAAAATTTCCTTTTACGCGGGTATTCATACATACATTTAAATCGTCAGAATAATTTGAAACCACCCACCTGCCGGATCAGTTATGACCTGTCCCGCACCCAGCACTGTAAGACAATCGGTCATATAATGGGTGTCCATGATGCCTGTCATGTCATTAGCAGACCACTTTGTGGCATAGTCAGCAAACAGATTCGTTATTTCCAGATTCCAGTCTGCAAGAATAATAATAATAATAATAACAACATAATACGGCATACAAATATAGTATCCCGAAAGAAGAGCAAGGTTCCGATAAAGCGTCGAAATATTGAATGTATACGCATCCTTTTATTAAATACTTGTTCGTGTTTATGAGAAAGACGTTATATTCGACTTAAATTGTGCAAAAAAAACCCACAACAATAAATTAATTAAAATTTTGAACAAACGAATAAACCCGCCAATGATGCAGAACTACTCTTCACGATCCATGGCGGATACGCCGTTTACCGATCGATTCGTTTGTTTTGAAACAGTCCGTTTGTAACGGAAATTGCCGAAAATAAATATTACCAAGCCCTTGGGAAATCTTGAGAAACAATATATCTGTGCCGATGTCAACAAAAAAAACTCCGTGGTCTTCCTAGATCTAATTTGATATATATTCCATTACATCAAGCTTAAACGCAAGGAATTGAGAAATACAAACCTATTGCCTCACAAGCTATGACGGCATTCAGGAGGAGTAGTACAATCTTCATCGTCATCATGGCTATATCTTTGCAACAGAATACACAAGAACATATTTTACTCAGTGTTACAGGATGATTCTGGGACATAAAATTCCCATGTATGTATCCAGAATGGGTACAATTCTCATGCATGTATCCTGAATGGATAGAATCATATCATAATATTATATGAAGATGACTGCAATTATTATTCGAAACATTGTACCTTCGAATATGTATTCGGAATGCCTGAACGCTTTGACATTTCTATTCACATTATTGGCAAGCAGTACTCGTTTGCGTAATGGAAGCAACCCTTCAAACGTGTTCACTTGAATGCAATTAAATGCATCGGCCCTTCTGTTGGGATTTCCAGCATTTTGAGAAGGGCAAATTTATATTATTGACGCGGACAATATTTTTGTGGACGATGGCTCAATATTGAAAGTCGAATCATCTCACGCCGGTATTAGGGCCACATAGCCATGAATACGGATTTCACATAATGATATAACCATGCCATTAATGAAGATTAGACTTTTAAGTTCTAGAATCTGAAAAAAAAATGTTTTGTCTGAATACCCAAAACTCACCAATAGCTAGTGTAGCTAGAGTGTAGATATGAAGCCTCCGTGGAACAGGCTATGAATTATGTATATTCATTGTGTAGGTCGAACTTTATAACGAACGCAGTTCGTGACTGTCACGGAACAGTAATTCGCACAAGCATTGCGTGCGCGTGAACGTACATAAAAAGAAAAACTTTCTCGTACACATTTTCGCGTATATTTTTCAATATATCTAAAATACGACCCCTTAAACAAAAATAATATTTCAGATATGATGTTTCATCTGGATCATTCAAGATCCTCATGGTACTCATATGAACAGTCACGATCAAAGCGTGACTGAGATATATCATTCTTTAGAGGACGACTTTACAGCGTATATTATGGATTAAGAATACTGATCAGCGATACGGATTTGATATTTTTGGAACATCATGATGTCTTGCCGGCATCATTGAAAACGGTTGACCGCTTCTCTCTTGTGGGAAACAAGCCTATGTTTATGTATACTATGATTGTCTTGTTGAATTTGGTGCTAATACTGTTATATGGAATATGGAATAGGTCTTTGGATTATGGACGCGGATATTCTCTAGTGGACGACGGCTGAATTATGAATGACGGACCAGATGCTTGTAATCAGTTGTGTCTTACGAATCCAGCTAAGGGATTGAGGGGATGAGTAACATTCATCCTAGTGCCGTCAATACAGGGATTACCCCGTGACGGAAGATCGTCTATATAGCGTTTGATGAATGCGAAGGAAGGGGCTTTCTCTGGATATTCATGCATTTACCAGGTTATCCCATGTTGAGGCGTTTATTCCATCAGACGTCGGCGATGCTCATCCATTAACATCAAATGAGTTGTTTGAGCTGATCTGTCATCAAAGCACCCGAGCTAGCGTATCTAATTCCGCTTAAGCCGGTGCTAGGAGCCGTGTGGATACTTCATAGTCTCCACATGAACATCCGCAATAAAAGCGCGGCTGAGTTACTAAGACACTACGTCCGAGCATCCAACGTATTTTCGGATCTGAATGGGAGCTGCCGAGGTAAGCTTTCCTGTAGAGTCACCTATGGTTGCTCTTTAGTCGCCAGACGTCGTCAATTTTTCCCACCTCTTACATATCGCTCCAATTTGGAATGGTTATCTTCTGGCAATTTCTTCATTTAGGCTTACATGTATTCGTACGAGAACAAATATACAGACATCTTACATGTATTCGTACGAGAACAAATATACAGACACCTTACATGTATTCGTACGAGAACAAATATTCAGACACCTTACATGTATTCGTACGAGAACAAATATACAGACACCTTACATGTATTCGTACGAGAACAAATATACAGACACCTTACATGTATTCGTACGAGAACAAATATACAGACACCTTACATGTATTCGTACGAGAACAAATATACAGACACCTTACATTACATGTATTCGTACGAGAACAAATATACAGACATCTTACATGTATTCGTACGAGAACAAATATACAGACACCTTACATGTATTCGTACGAGAACAAATATACAGATACCTTACATGTATTCGTACGAGAACAAATATACAGATACCTTACATGTATTCGTACGAGAACAAATATACAGACATCTTACATGTATTCGTACGAGAACAAATATACAGACACCTTACATGTATTCGTACGAGAACAAATATACAGACACCTTACATGTATTCGTACGAGAACAAATATACAGATACCTTACATGTATTCGTACGAGAACAAATATACAGATACCTTACATGTATTCGTACGAGAACAAATATACAGACATCTTACATGTATTCGTACGAGAACAAATATACAGACACCTTACATGTATTCGTACGAGAACAAATATACAGATACCTTACATGTATTCGTACGAGAACAAATATACAGACACCTTACATGTATTCGTACGAGAACAAATATACAGACACCTTACATGTATTCGTACGAGAACAAATATACAGACACCTTACATGTATTTGTACGAGAACAAATATACAGACACCTTACATGTATACGCTGTTATCATATGGTATAATTGCTCAATTTCACATAGATATTGTTCATGAGAATTTCAAGCAATTGTATAAGGGGGAAAAAATAATACCTAGAGTTATACCCTTCACGTGCAGTAGAACTGAACGCCTTATGACTTCTAACATTAACATACCTCTGACCAATTTATTCAATACCGATATCATTAATGAACTAAGGTGTACAGTAAGATGCTGGTGAGGAATGGAAGTATAAATTGTCGAAAAATGGTGTGTGCTCTTTGCCATCTAATTCTTCCCCAAGATATGTTTTTTTCTTCAAATTTTAAGCATCCACATGCATTCGACTTCAATCTCTTGAACAGGGCAGGATAGATACAGTAATATATTCAACGATCTGCTTAGTCCGGGGTATGCTGGATAGTTCGGCGATGACGGTTTTTATAATGAAGAAATTAGTGATGATGATGATGATGATGAATACAATTCCGATCGTCATGATGGCGATGATATGGCCAGGGATTCGAATAATGGGATATTTTAGTGAAAAAAGCTATCAACATACAAGAACGAAAATAAAAGGGAAGGCGCGATCTTACGAGATCTAATTCTTCATAATGTGAGATTCGGTTAGTCTATTTTTTTCCTCACAATATATGACATATTTCTTAATCTGCGCTCGAAGCAACTATTCCTCCTGAACGAGATTCGGAGATATAATATTCACAAACAAATGATAAAATCCAAGCGCTACTTCCTTTTATTCAATATTTAACATTTTATGTTACGTGTACTTGTACACGAATGATTTATGGAGATATACCTATAAAGTGTGAAGCACCGAAAGATTGTTCACAAAATGGAAGATGGCTATTATTCCGAGGGAACAAAATTACGTTGTTTTAAAAAGTAACCCGTACAGTTATACATTAAGTAAGTGAGTGATTGAGTGAGTGAATGAGTAGGATTTAACATCGTTTTCAACATTTTTTTCATTTATCCAAGTATTGTCCAACTCGTCTCTATGCGGTTGTACACGAATATTTCAAACACAGTCAATCTTAATCCCATGACCTGATCTTACAATGAGATTTCTTCACAAAGGACATGATTGCTATGATGGCTCTGGACTAATCGCTTTGTTTGTCAGTCTTATATAACTGATTCAGAAAGAAAGGTTTCATCTTTCGAATGGAACAATGACGCTGTGGGATGTTAAGCACTCAAGGTTGGACTAACGCAGTGGAAAAAGAGACGGCCACTTTTTAAACGGCACAGTGACGCTGTTGGATAAGATGAGAAAATATCGCAGTGATTTTGTGGAAAAATGAAGTATTCCATTTTGAGATGGCGCAGTAACACTATGAAAACAGAGTGGGATGCATTTTGAAATGGCGCTGTGACGTTATGGATGGGAAAAACGCTCTTGAGCGGAACATTGCTTCTGTAAATAGTATAGATTGCGCTAAAAAGTATAGGTCAGGATAAAATTGAATTTTTGCCGGCGCTTTTACAGTGAAACACTAACGTATTAAGAACTAAGTAGGAGTTGAATATCACATCTTCATTGACAACGATCTGTTATTTTACCAAATTAATCAACGTAAGCAGCTCAGTTCGGATTAGCTTGAAGTTGAACACCTGACTACCCCGTACGACCCATGAGTATAGCAGTATTTACGATAATACGGTACTTTAGACCACATGTTATCACCGGCAGTGTATCTTTATAGGAAATAATCGACAATCAAACCATTTTTACGTGTGTAAGTCATGTAGAAAGAACAAATAGTGTTAACTTAAAGTCTACATTGGAAGTCCAATTTTACCGGATTTTTTTTTATCTTCCGCGAAGGAATAATTGATGTTATTTGATGACGGATTCACTGGTATGGTACAATAGAAAGTTTACGGCATTTGCCCGACAACATGGAGAATAGCCACTTCTCTTTCTACTTCACAGTTGTCTTGTACGCTATCAATGTACTAAACTGAATTGCCTCACCGACTCCTTCCCACACCACCATTTCAAGAATTTGACATACAAACGCAACTTGGCTGGTTGGGACACAATAATTATAAACTTTAATGCTAATCAGTCACGCCAAACTTGGCAAAGATAATCCCGAGGCTGAACAAGGATTAGGAGTGGTAGCCTGGTTCCCTAGCTTACTTGTATAGGTAAGCAATGTGACAGTAAGTTAGGGTACCAAGCTAGGCGAAGTCAATAGCGGCACTACTTCAATCGGTTTTTAATCGTTTTCTCTCCACTGGGGAAATTCTCGAAGGTTTCTCGACTGATTCTCGATATCGTTTTTCACGCGAATTCTCCATTCGACGAGAAATAACGAGAAATTTTTGTTATAGATTTCTCGACGAAAAACAGAACGATTCGTGGGGACGCTTCCTTAAACTTTCGGCTTTTGCACAAAATCGGGACATGGACAATGAGTGTAACTTATATTTTCTCTTTTTTTCTCCGATGCGCAAAGTGTCAATGTAAGTTGATGCTTTCTTCTCTCATATTCGTCCATTTGATTCGCACTGAGAGTTTCTTTCAAATGACTTCACACATTGCGTGCTTCAAATAGTAGTATTAAGTTGCAGTTTGGAAAAGTCGACAGATATGTGACGTGAATGTAGAAATGTGAGGACGTAATGTACGCGCTTGAAAAAGAACACGAAAGAAAATGTCGAAGCAAATAAGCTTTCATATTTGTGTATTTTATAAGCAGAAGTGACATTAGGTTTAGTAGGCCAGTTCGCCACACAAGAATATAATATCATTTTTTTTATAGTTGCCCTATGAATATATTTTTATTCATTTGAGAAAATTCTATGAGAAAACATTTTATGGCAATTGTTGACGATATAATGTTTCTGTATTTTATTATAGAATGAATTCCCACGCTGTTCGAATTCATTATGCTGTTTTTGTTGTTATTTTGTGAAGAAATCTAATTTTCGTGGTGAGACCATCTGGAACAAACTAACAATTTTCCTATTGTACCCTGTGTGTTTTATGTTATCAACGTTTTCTGATTACTAGTATTGCTTCTAAAAGCCCACGCATGCAATATAATTCATCTTTTTCTGCTTAATGGAATTATCTGCATATTGCCCACGGAAAAGTTGTATTTGTCTTACCGTGTTCACACGACAGTACCGAGATATCTCTATATATATTTATTATTGGTACAGAGCTCGAATTGATATGCTAATGCGCGTGTAGGCGACTTGGAATAAGAATAGGCTAATATGACTGGGTATGTCATGCTAATGTGCAATAAGCAAATGAAGTTAGGCGGCGAAGAGATGACATATAAGAGAGGGTTGTCTGAATGAGGTTTTCATCGAAGCCCAGCCAGCTCTGACCGCGCGTACTGGTATACCATTTATTCACACATTTCTGTGTCTGTCCACGTTTACAGCATGTAATCACCATATACCGTTGACATACGGACCGTCTATTTTCCATCGTGACTGGTTATCTTCCACTGGAGAGCAAATACTCTTGCCGACAGGAGCCTTTTCTGATGTCGTTTATTGGACAGAAAGTTCATCGCTGGTCGCATAACCTGGATAAGTATTTCTCTTATTACGGCAGTTTTGATTATGTTTTGGATTCTAAGCATTTGTTTTATTCGACTTATTATGTTGCGTTAATTTTTCCAATTCATGACCATTTTATAATCGACTAACTTAGCAGTTTGTTTCCTGTGTCTACGTCGTATGCGTAACACGGCGCTGGATTTGGCCAAGCGTATTTTAGTTCTTGTTAGATTTCTTTATTTTGATCCATTTCTGGTCTTTCCAACCAGTTCAGTGTGATCTAGTGGTGCTATAATCAATTTTCTATTGTTTGGTGTATAGCGGACCCGAGCCGATTATTGTCATTTGAATGTTGATAGTGAAATTTAACGTCGTCTTACATAAACCATTTTCCTCTTTGGCAGACTGTACTGAACAGCTTTACGTGAAGGCCGCTCCAGAGAGGACGTTGTTTCCTGTAACGATAACTTTACATCGTGGCTTAATCCGGTCACCAGCGACAGTACGACTATGATCCGATAAGTAAACTTATTGTTCGCATGATTTCATTCTGTACTGTACTCTTAGTCTGCATAATGTAGTGTTGCATACAGTCTTCTGTGTCATAGTATTGACAGACTAATTCCACGACATTCGGCATAAAAAAAAAGGCCCTTTGCCATATGTCATACGGCTTGCAATTTTTTGTCTTTTTTGCTTTCATGACGTGGCCGACGTGTATTGTTTTTATTTGGATCAGACCTACAACCTGGTGCTATGCTAGTTAAGCGTGACCGGATGCCACTTGTGTATTAGCGATTTTATAGGAAAATCTGTCCATAATCTGATTTATCCGGTTTTCCGTAAGCAAATACGGTTTCCTGTTCCGATATTGTCGCTGCCCACGTCGGTTAGGCAGAGAAAATGTTATAATCTATTGGGCTGGTGTGTTGAACACTTTCTGCGTTGTTGCCACTTAGAAATTTATTTCCATGAAGGACCAGTGTTTATTCGAGCCTGTGGATTTAAATGGGACATTGACTGAATAGGATCGTAGAATAGGATTGATGCTCTGGTTTTTTGTCTTGTTAGTATTTTATGACGGATTTTATGATTTGCTGCTGTTTCTCAATTGCGTTGAAGGACCAACCTGTTGCTTAAAGTTAGTTTATTTTTGACGTTCGTCGTAATTTATTAATGTCGCAAGCAAGAAATCTCGCAGCTATTATTGTGCCGCTAATCCCCAGCGTCTTGTATGGAGGACTGGTCCACGTAAAGCGTAGGTTCTATTTTGTGCCATTATAGTGAATCTCCAGATAAAAACTTAAAAGAAGAAATCGCTATTTTATATTCAACTGTCTAAGGTAGTAACCTCAGGGCTATAGTTCTGTAGTGGATGAAATGAATTGTCTTCGTGGTCCTGTTTAGCTAGGTATTTATGCGGTAAATCGGTTAACGATTTATTTTTATTATTTTATCATAAAGTTTGGAGTGTATTACATGTAGGTCATAGTGGCAAGTAAATGAGAGGTACATTGTTGTTGATAGTTAACAGCCATATTAAATTGATTTATTACGTAATTATTTACGGCAACATCAGTGGTGTAATGAACTTCTCCACGTAAATGTAATTTTATGCAGGAGTTTTACTTTACAGCGTATATCAGTTAGTATTTTTATGGGTTTTTATGAACAATCAAATAAACCAGCTCAAATAACCCAAACAAGTTTATATTAATTGATGTGATAATAGCTGAATATCCATATTTGCGGTAGTTCTTCTATGCTGAATTTCTTTATTTGTGACTTGGTAAACTATTGCAGCAATTTTGCGATCTGTTTTTTATTTATGGAAAATAATACTCAACGATTGATCGTGTTTTTGGTTGGCCGCCTTTTAGAAGAGTAGTGACTGTGTTCAAAGCTGTGAAACAATAGGTTTTGAAGGCATTGCCGTCTATTCGCCAGTACTTGGCAGTGTTTGGAGAGCTATGCTCTCCGCTTGAAATACTTCAGAGGAATTACCTAATACTAACCGCCAGTACAGTTTGGATGATACTACTGATAATTTTTGTAGACCTATCTTGATCAGCTGTATAGATTTTAAGTTGTGAGAGTATTATGTAATATGTATGCAACAGGTCTTCGGTGTGGTCTGTCACTTTAAGATTGTTTACTTACCTTATTGCTGAATGTGACGTTAAATCGCTCTTGTGTTTAGATTAGGACTTCTTATTTTGTAAGCCCGTTTTCATGTTCATTGCGACAGAGATCGTGTGACGTTGAATCAAGATTATGTTGAAAATTATTTTATTAAGATTGTAAAATATATAGAAACTTGTGCCGTTTTGCTCCACTTTGGCGTTTCGTTAATGAGTATTTGTTTGGAAAAGCTATTTCGTTCGTTGTGATGCTATTCAAGTCAGATTGAATCTTTTTGCGCTGCTTTTTGGCTACTGAAGCTTTTCAGAAAGTATTTCTTCAGTTTTGTTTTATAAAGTTAACCAGAGATAGTTCTATTCGAAGTAAGCTTACATAAATTGATACAAATAATACTTCGTCTTAAGAGTCTTGGCGTTTGGATCTTGACGTCCTTTGGACATGAAAAAAAAAAAAAAAATTGTGGAAGATGTAGATTTTAATGAATGTTTTGTTTTCTAATGTGCTGAAGGGCAGATGAATGGCAATCGACAGCTGTATGGCAATCGACAGCTGTATGGCGGTCAGTTATTTATTTCTTTTCGACAAAGTCCCTTGGAGAAATCAAGTACAGAATTCATGCAAATAGTGATGAAACTATTAAAAGATCTACATGGACTTCATAATTTTTCTTTTTCTGGAGTAATAGCAGCCGAATGGCAGCTGATAGCCGAATGGCAACGAATAGCAGCCGAATGGCAGCTGATAGCCGAATGGCAACGAATAGCAGCCGAATGGCAGCTGATAGCCGAATGGCAACCAATAGCAGCCGAATGGCAGCTGATAGCCGAATGGCGGCTGATAGCCGAATGGCGGCTGATAGCCGAATGGCAGCGAATGGCGGCGAACGGCCGATTGGCAGGAAACAGCCGAATGGCGGCCAATGGCAGCAAACAGCCGAATGGCAAATTTGCTTATGATACCGGATTGGTTTTAAATAGTCGGACGGGCAATAGATCTGATTCTGTTTCATCTTGATGAAAAGAAGCAGTTTTGATGTTGCGTTTTCATTATTTGAAGGTCAAATTGACAGCAGGTAATATTTTTGAACGATATTAATATACACCCATCTAGATGTACTAGCGATGGCAGAACGATTAACTAGAGGGTTTATTGCAACAGTCGAGCTGGAGGTTTTGTTGTGTGAAAGTAATCTAGAGAAAACGACTGTTTACCTAACATAATTTTCTTTCGAATTGGGAAAAGGAGAATTCTCAAAGCATCTTTCATGCTTTTGGATATGATTACCATTCTCGAGTTTTCGAGTGTAACCTTTCTTGCCTTTCTTTGTCTATCGAAGGAGGTCGGGCTTCACGGCTCCGGCTACTCTATGGTGAATAAAAAGCTGAGAAGAATGAGAGCGTTTGTTGAAATGATAAATAATTTGTGTTCGTTTGAGTGCAACGAATTAGAACATAAATATATTTATTATTGGTACAGAGCTCGAATTGATATGCTAATGCGCGTGTAGGCGACTTGGAATAAGAATAGGCTAATATGACTGGGTATGTCATGCTAATGTGCAATAAGCAAATGAAGTTAGGCGGCGAAGAGATGACATATAAGAGAGGGTTGTCTGAATGAGGTTTTCATCGAAGCCCAGCCAGCTCTGACCGCGCGTACTGGTATACCATTTATTCACTTTATTACGAGTGAATATGAGCAATTATATATTAAAAATGTGTTGGTCAGTAAAACTGTTTGTAAATATAGTAAATAGTGCAATACTCGATGATTAAGAATATCGTTAAAAAAAAAAACAAAAAAAAAACAAAAACAAAACAAAAACAAAACAAAAAACAAACAAAGATTATTATATCTACCAACGTATGTCATATGTACATATTTATCTCCTTATGTCGCTGAAGTGAGTTTCTATGAAAAGGTTCTATTTCCACGAGAACAATGAAAACCATTTATTGAATGATGCTCGCTATAGCGTACATGATTAATTCTGCTTGATGCATACCTGCGCATGCCTATTGTTAAAAGCTTTGTTTCTCCGTCTTTTGCAGACGCTGGCCTGGATAACATCATCGTGGTGGTTCAAATTGTCACGGCTGATTTATGCCAAAACTTGCATTATGCATGTAGATTGTATGCACGGAGGGGTGGAGTTCCGTCACCTTGACTGGAGATGCTTGGCGCACTGCTACGGACACAGGTTTTCAGAGCTTTTACACGCTATTTTATCTCTGTTTTTTCCTGGGCGGCGTCCGGTGTCGATGAAGGTTACTCCATAAGGTTTTTTAAAAATTCGGATCTCATTCGTATTTCCCATCATTCATGGTATACCGATATGTACTGCGCGAGGTCGGGCTTCACGGCTCCGGCTACTCTATGGTGAATAAAAAGCTGAGAAGAATGAGAGCGTTTGTTGAAATGATAAATAATTTGTGTTCGTTTGAGTGCAACGAATTAGAACATAAATATCCTTATGTTGGAGAGAAGGGGGAGGGTGCAGTCAGTTACCATTCTGCAGCCTCTTCTGTGTTTGCCTTGATAGGCTATCACCGCTTAATACCCCAAGAATTAGCCATTGTTCAGTCAGCGATATATGTTTTGGCTGTCTTTTCACTACTGTTTTGGCTACTGTCTCTTTGGGATTGCGCCTCTTTTTGTCAGTTATCACTTTTTCTCGACAGCTTTTGTCGATCAACTTCAAATGTTGTGCACATCTAAGGGGATGACACCTAGCGGAAACCAGACACGTGATTTTTCAAAGAAATTCCCTTCTATGCAATTTTTCCATTTGTAAATCATGTTCATCAGATAATTTAACTTGCATACCCCATTATCTACAAATTTCCGATTTGAATCTACACTCTAACCTCAGAAGGTGTAAAAAAGGTGTAAAAAAGGTGTAAATCAAACGTTTACACCTTCTGGGTTCATGTTTACACCCTTAGGAGGTGTAAATAAGGTGTAGAAAAGGTGCAAATGTATGAAGATTGCTTCCAACCCTGCTTTTACACCCGTAAAGGTGTAAATTTATTGGAAGGTGTTAAAAAGGTGTAAATACTTAATTTTCCATACACATTTGGAACTTAATTTCTATGTTGCAGAAATGTATTTCCTTGTCATGCTTTCGGTAAACCATCAACATTTTCAAGCACCCCAACTTTTTACACAAAACTAAATCAATGGATCTAACAATTTGATCAGTCTCTCCAACATTTGAGCAAAAATTCTGAAGGAAATATTACAAAAAAACGAGCTGCAGACCATAAGAGTCAATCCCCCCGTCAGTTTCACGAGGGAGTGAATATTGAACAGCCGCTCAAGTGTTTTCGCTCAAGGTTGGGCTCAACACTACAGAGTGGCGGGGGGGAGGGACGTTCTGAGGTTTTGAATATCAACATTATAGTAAATGTTATGTATCATGCAGAGTCGACAAAAGCACGTTGTTTGTCGACCAATGTAAGAAGTTATCAGATCGATATCTGCAGTGCTGATAACTGCTCAGCTATCAGATATAGTGATTTTGAACTTCATTCCAATGGGGGATTTGCACAATAAGCAGTGAATAAAACGGAAATTGTAAAATTATGGGCTTTGATTGATTGAGACAGGAAGGTGTGAAAGAGACTTAACGGTTCGAAGTGATAATCATGACAGCTTGTTGTGCATGTTACCTATTAACAATTGCGCGATTATCGTCACAAATTATTACTTGATAAAGCAATGGTTACCATTCTCTCCGACCCCTTTTGACACACCAAAATCATAATCCGCGGCCTGCCTTTGTCTCATATCCCTTTGACGCTAACGCCAAGCTTTGGTTAAATTGTACATATCGGTGATGATTCTATTGCTCAATTAGTTTTTAGTTTATTCTGCCAATGCCTAACAATATATTCATCGCTTCTATTGTTCATTAATTTGTAAATAAGCATCGCTCCGCTTCTCATGCTGTTATTTATTTTAATATTTAGCACTGCAAAAGATCTAAAATTAACAACATGTACCGTGAAGTTTAAATAAAATATTGAGTTGATGGGCCGCGAAATCCGTATGGGAAGCGGCTCTTAAACTACAATTTCAATCAATCATGCTGTCCACCATTTCCAATATATGCACACGCGATATTACTTCCAAACAAACATATATTAGGATAAATTACGTACAGTCGGGTTTTTTTCACGTCGCTCGTTCGGTGCTGTTCTGTCCATTAAAGTGGACTTTCTGCGAGATGGCGACTTGCCCGCTGTTGATCGGGGAGAACCGAAAGAAAATCGCTTTACCTTTTGCAACTCCCAGCCTGTCGGACCTTGAAGATCATATTTCACAGAATGCTACCTTAGCTGATCTAATTGGCATTAACGACGTAACCTTCCAGGTAAATATGCCATTTTTTCATATTTGTACAATATAATTGCCCCTGTGAACCCAGGTCGGAGCAGGGAGATGCATGTAAATATGTATGTATTTAGAGGCTGAAGAAAATGTTACATCTTACAGACAATTTATAACGGAGAATATATTTTTATACTGTCGGAACAGATGATCGAAACATAGTTCAACTATGCTAAAAATGTGACTCGATTGAGTATTTTCTGTTGCTCTCGGTATTTCATTCAACTTTTGCCGACAGAACCGAACAAGCTCGAAACTTTGTCGAATCAACATACATGCGGGAAAATACGGTGCTATGATAACATACACTTTTGCGAAATTTGATTAATATAATCTGCTCAGAGATATTGTTTGACCCAATCAATTTAGTGACGCTTGAAAATATAGAAATTCTATTTAAATCTCATCAATAGTAGGCCCCTATATGAGAGAAAAACGAGTCAGAACTGGTTAGCCTGGTGCCCTGATTATGGAGGTGCTTGTTACCCTATACCATAGTGTTCGGGAACCAGATTATAAATGATACTAGTCAATGCGCATGCTCACAAGGATCACGTGGGAGAAAATGGAGGGCGGTTTGATTTTCTTCGAGAAGGCTTGTTTCAAACTTTGCGAAATCGTGTCGATTTAGCCCACTATAGTCACACATATTTGTAAGTATTATCTTCATTAGATAGGAGTGCAACTACCTCGAACACGCCACTGTTGAAAATGTGCTCCAAAATGTTCAGCTCGCATAAAACTGGGAGTTCATTCAATGAATGCGAATCCAAAATGGCGGCATAAATTTGTTCAGTGATAGCTTTGCTCAGTTCAATGCAGTACTTATAGTGAATTTTAGTACGCAGTGGAATAGGAATAGTTAAAAACGCCCAGCCACTTGGAACGTTTCGGATATTTTGAGGTACTATTTACCCTTACTATTTACCCATATAATTTTACTAATATGAAACCAGAATTATATGATGTTTAAAAAGAGCCGGGCTGGACTGGATGATCGGTTCTTGTAGGTTCTCTTCAACCCCTACGACTTAGTTTCGTGGGTATATGACGGCTTATTTTCGTGGCTATATGAGACAGATTGACTGATAAATTGTTTGCCATTTAGTTAAATGTGATTTATTTATTTTCCAGTTAAATGATGCTGATTTTGAAGAGTTCATGGACATCGAGCACCACGAGGAGATACCGGAAAAGTTCGAAATTCAGATATTACAGCATACGACAACAGATTGAGCATTTCACAATGTCCCAGAGCGTACTGATAAGAAGGTATCAACGATTCGTGTTCTCCTGTTTGGGGGTGAATCACTGTTATTCACAGACCATGAAAATATAATAATTAATTATGGCAGAACTAATGAAATAACCTAGTATTGTGAAATCTGACCGGAACCTTTGCTAATTTTAATAAGTCTTATAAATATTATTCACTTCTGGTTTTGTAGCTACACTGTGATCAATCGTTCCAGTTCAATGAATATGTGGATACATGTATATTTGATTCACCCTGTTTCTATGCAGACTACGCAGGATATAGCCAGTTACTTATGTGCGTCTTTAAATCGCAGTTGAAAAATTAATATTTTTCCCCATTTCAGGAGAGCACAGGCACTGGTCCAAGGGACACCGTGGAAATGCATTTTCAACATGAACTATCAACTATGTAAGTCAACTTTCTTACAGTCTGATTACCGTAGTTTTGTTTCTTTTTCAAAGAATGTAAATTTTGATTCAGTTACATGAGCTGGGTTCGACGGGTGTCACTAAATAACAGACCGATACAGACCGATAATTATAAAGGACAGACCTATACTAGATTACGGCCTCTAGAAGACATAATTGGTAGTTTGTGGTATTTTCTTGTGAAAACAGCTGTTGAAAGCGTAAAACGGTGTGGCAATCAGCTTCCCGCTAGGCCCTACGGGAAGCGGCACACGGCCGATTCGCCCACCTGTGTCGTCTAGCACCTTCCACGCACTCCCAGCGGACCGGTTCGGCAGGTGTGTTTATGCAAGAGCAGTAGTTACTGCGACAGATTCCACGAATTGGAACAAAGAGCTCGCTTTTCATGAGCATCAGTGATACCATTATTAATATTAATATAATTAATATTATTAATATATTAGTATTATTATTAATATGACCCAATATTGTATGAAATTTATCAGACACGAAATGACAAATTACGGTACATGAAGTGACAGAAGGCAATAACAATCTATATTTATGGGCGGAGAATGGCATATTTCTATTTCACAGTTCGGGCAGTAACAGTAAGAAAAAAAGAAAGTAAAAAACCTGAACAAAAGATCCATCCGTTTCATTCCCACCTACCACCCAGAGATGAAATATATAAGGAAAATCCTGTTGAAATATTGACATTTTATCAAATCATGTGAATCACACACAACGAAAGTCTGGGAAAACCCAGTAATTGCATACAGAAGGAGGAAGAATTTGAAAGAAATGTTAAAGAAATCAAAACAATGAACATTGTGAATTGATACGTTATTTTACTGAAATAACTCGAATAAACCCGAAACACTTGTTTCATTCAACTTTATTTGTGTTCAATATGCTCCTATAATATCAAGTATGTGTAATATATATCAGGATAATTTGAAGCTGCAGGTCGGGGCGCTGGGCGAGTCTGGCGGGCGAATTGATCGTGCGATTCGGCCGTGCGACGCGCTTCCTATCGTAACGGGCGCAGCTAAATGCGATACCGTTTTGCGCTATAAACGGTCGTTTTTTATGAGAAAATCCCACAAAGTACCAATTATGTATTCTCAAAGTCGTAATCAATTATACTTAGGTATCGGTCTGTATGTTTTTAGTACCGGTCTGTATCGGAAGGCAATGAGGGTGCCCGGGTTCGACTACTGTGTTGGGATTGACATTTTAAAACATATATTTACAATTTGTTTCTGTGTATATTCCCAGTTAACAAAAATGGAACTTTAATGCATCAAGTGATGAGTAACATTTACATTGTGGGATTAGTTTATCAGCTGTGGTTCTTACTGATTGTAGGATCGGGCCTAGCAGCAGAACACCTACTCTGGAGGTATGGTAGCACTCCATTTCCAGCTAACACCCTGCTACTGTACTTTCGGTCGAGCCATTGGACTTTGCTCTGCCAGCCTTTGATACAGACGCCACCTGGACACTCGAAAAGCAAAGCAAACAGACCCTTCCACAGCTCAAAGGCGGGGAATTATTGATGGCGATTTTTGTTACCTGTTTTACCCTACTCTCTCTGAGAGTTTTTGAGGCTGAGGCACCTCAGAAGGTTATGTACAAAAGTATTCCATGAGAGTTGGTGAAAGTTGGAGGCATAAGTGATATGAACATAACGTGCTCAATTTAGGTTGGGTTGGGATGCTTGTAGTTTTAATCGTTTGAACTTTGTGCTTCCAGGGATTGAGAGTGAACTATGATATCAGGGAGGGTTAACATGAAATGACCAATGTAAATGTGCGTTTTGTGATTTCCCTAATAAAATATATCCTACATATATTTTGTGTTAATGTTCTTATTGTGTACCTCAACCAAGAGCCATTACTGGATGGTACGAACACCACTAATTCTCACTAAAAGGTGCAAATTAACACCTTTTGAAGATGTAATTCTCACGAAATGGGTGTGTTTTAACACCCCTGGAAGATGGAATCGTCTCCAGAAGGTGTATTTTAGCACCTCTAGAAGGTTTAGTTTTCGTCAAAGGGTGTAAATAAACACCCAAGAGGGTGTAATCGCGGTCAAAAGGTGTACATTAACACCAATAAAAGGTGTAATTCTTACTAATAAGGTGTATTTTATTTAGCACCCCTAGATGATTCAAATTTGCCCAAAAGGTGTGAATTAACACCCAAAGAAGGTGTAATTCAGTTGAGAAGGTGTAAATTAACACCACTAAAAGGTTTAGTTGTGGTCAAAAGGTGTAAATAAACACCCATGGGATGCTGGGTTCCCGACAAAAATATGCTCATCAATTTGTCTGGGAGGTGCAAATTTTATTCAGAAGGTGTGAATGAACACCCATGGAAGGTGTAATGTGAGCAAAAAAGGTGTAACTTAACACCTTTTCGAGAAGGTGTAAATTTACACCTTTTGGAGAGGGTGTTAATTCACACCCAAAAGGGTGTTAGCCCTGGGACAAGCCATTTACACCCCGTAGAGGTGTAATTTACACCTTCTGGGGTAAGAGTGCAGCAGGGCACCATCAATGCCATATTGTTTCAATTTAAACAGTAAGCCTTTGTGCCATACTGTATCGAATGCCTTCGATATATCACAAAACACTACACATGAATTCGTACCCTCATCCAAGGAATTACAAATAGTGTGATATAATTCGATTAGCTGATACACTGTAGAGTGACCCGGGAGGAATCCGGATTGATACTTATAAAAAAGGTCATGTTCGTTAAAATGGTTGTATATGTGTTTGAACATAATTCTTTCCATAATTTTTGACACACAGCTAAGCAGTGATATTGGACGATAGTTCGATGGAAGATGTGGATCTTCTTTTTTAAATATGGGCAGTATGTTGGAAATTTTCCAGCACTTCGGAAACTTTTTACTTGCGAGTGACATATTGAAAAGCATACAAAGCGGTTTGCAAATGGTTTGAACGCAACTCTTAAGCATTTTATGACTGATCAGGTCTGGCCCTACTGCTTTATTGGTTTCAATATTATTGATGATATCACGGACTTCATCTTCTGTAATCTCAATTTCATCAAGTACACTATTACATTTTTGTTCGAACTGGGGTAAGTCTGTTGCAGTGTCGTCGACAGTGGAGATGGAAGCGAAGAATTTGTTTAACGCATTAGCTTTGTCTACATCACTGAAAGAGGTGGTATTGTTTCCTGTGGGGTCTTGGGAAACCAATGGTGGTATTTCACGTACAATTTTTGTATCACTAACTAATTTTTTAACGGTTTTCCAATAAAACTTTGGATCTTGAGATTTCGCGGTTAATAAAACATTTTCGATATTATTAAAATAGTTAGTTTTGGCATATTTTTTCATATTATTAACTTTATTCCTACTTATCTTTATAGTTCTTCCAATCGGTAGGTCTTTTTGTCTTGACTGCTTTCTTTTTTAGTCTATCTCTCTTTCGCATTTCTCTTCTTATTTCACTGTCATACCATGCTCTGTCTTTTGGTCGTATAGTAACTGTTTTGTACGGTATACATGTTTTGGCTGTTTCTAAGAATCTTTCTGTAAATTTTTCAGCAGCTTCATCTATAACACACTCTTCAAAAAGCTCAGTCTAATTAGTATTTAATAATAACGTGTTAAGCAGCTCAAAGTTCGCAGCCTTATATACCCAAATTTGTCGTTTATATGCATGTTTCAAATTGTGTTTTGATAATATCTCAACATAAGTGGCTCTATGATCGCTTATGTCCTCGTCAACCCTAATTACCCCACTATCCTGAATATTAATTGTGTCGGAGATAATGACTGGATCAAGTAGTGTTGACGAGTGTGCTGTGACTCTGGTTGGTTCATTTATAATATTGTTAATATTGAGTCGGTCAAGGATCTGTTCTAGATGGCGAGAGTTTTCGTTTAGAAGGTCGTCATTCAAGTCCCCTGTTATGATAAGATTTGGACAAGCATCGAATGCGTTTTCTACCATATTTTCAAACTCTTGATAAATTGGGGCTGGACATTTAGGGATAATATATGAAATATTTAGTAATATAATCTGACCTTGTAGCTCAATTTTTATCCACATGGTTTCGAATGCATTTATTTCCAATTCTAATCTACGGCTACATTTTAATTGGGTGGATGTATATACCAAGATTCCACCCCATGGATTCGGTGTAGTCGATTCTCTATCTTTCCTATAAGGTTTATTAAAACCTTCTATAGTAAGTGTTTTTTCATCCACGGTATTATCTAAATTGGTTTCTGTGAAGCACAGTATGTCGAAATCTTCTGCTATGTCTTCTACATAGGACATTTTGTGGCGGATACTGCGTATGTTCAGGTGAAGAATCCGAAGACCGTTAGTTTCTGGGATGCTACAGGGTCCGGGATTTCGTTCAACATCACCGCATATGATTAGGAGTAATACAAGTATCAAGGCAATATTATACTTAGGGCACATGCTTTGCAGAACCAAGAGAGTCGCAAAAACAATGGACAATTTAAGATTGCATATCAAGCATTCAATATAGTCAAAATTATAGATTCCGTGTTTGCACTTCCAGTTAGGTTGTACTAATGTACAGATACTATGTGTCCTCAGATGGAACAACCCGATTGATACATGTACTATACCCATAGAGTGCTACAAGATGATGGCACTAGTTTCTCGATCCGACACCAGTGGGCGCTGTTCTGAAGAAAGAAATGAATAAGGAAATGGCTTATACGGCCATTAAATCAAAGAGTTGAGCTCTCATATTGGGTACATGTACTATACTCATAGAGTGCTACAAAATGGTGCCACTAGTTTCTCGATCCGATACCAGGGGGCGATGTTCTGAATAAGGAAATGAATAAGGAAATGGCCTATACGGTCATTAAATCCAAGAGTTGAACCCCCATATTTGGTACATATACTTTACTCATAGAGTGCTACAAAATGGTGCCACTAATTTCCCGATTCGACACCAGGGGGCGCTGCTCTGAATAGGAAAATGAATAAGGAATTGGCCTATACGGCCATTAAATCGAAGAGTTGAGCCCTCATATTTGATACATATACTATCCTCATAGAGCGCTACAAAATGGTTCTATTAGTTTTCCGATCCGACACCAGGAGGCGCCTTTCTGAATAAGGAAATGAATAAAGAAATGGCCTATACGGCCATTAAATCAAAGAGTTGAGCCCCCATATTTGGAACATGTACTATACCCATAGAGGGCTACAAAATGGTAGCACTAGTTTCTCGATCCGACACCAGGGGGCGCTGTTCTGAATAAGGAAATGATTAAGGAAATGGCCTATACAGCCATTAAATCAAACAGTTGAGCCCCCAAATTTGGTACATGTACTATACCCATGGAGTGCTACAAAATGGTGGCACTAGTTTCTCGATCCGACACCAGGGGGCGCTGTTCTGAATCAGCAAAGGAATAAGGAAATGGCCTATACGGTCATTAAATCAAAGTGCTGAGGCCCCAAATTTGGTACATGTACTATACCCATAGAGGGCTACAAAATGGTGGCACTAGTTTCTCGACCCAACACCAGGGGGCGCTGTTCTGCATAAGGAAATGACTAAGGAAATGGCCTATACGGCCATTAAATCAAAGAGTTGAGCCCCAAATTTGGTAAATGTACTATACCCATAAAGTGCTACAAGATGATGGCACTAGTTTCTCGATCCGGCACCAGTGGGCGCTGTTCTGAAGAAAGAAATGAATAAGGAAATGGCTTATACGGCCATTAAATCAAAGAGTTGAGCTCTCATATTGGGTACATGTACTATACTGATAGAGTGCTACAAAATGGTGCCACTAGTTTCTCGACCGATACCAGGGGGCGATGTTCTGAATAAGGAAATGAATAAGGAAATGGCCTATACGGTCATTAAATCCAAGAGTTGAACCCCCATATTTGGTACATATACTTTACTCATAGAGTGCTACAAAATGGTGCCACTAATTTCCCGATTCGACACCAGGGGGCGCTGCTCTGAATAGGAAAATGAATAAGGAATTGGCCTATACGGCCATTAAATCGAAGAGTTGAGCCCTCATATTTGGTACATATACTATCCTCATAGAGCGCTACAAAATGGTTCTATTAGTTTCCCGATTCGACACCAGAGGGCGCACTTCTGAATAAGGAAACGAATAAAGAAATCGAAGAGTTGAGCTCCAATATTTGGTATATGGACTTTACTTATAAAGTGTTACAATATGGTACCACTAGCTTTCCGATCCGACACCAGGAGGCACTGTTCTGAATCAGGAAATGAATAAAGAAATGGCCTATACGGCCTTTAAATCAAAGAGCTGAGCCCCCGTATTTGGTACATGGACTATACTCACAATGTGCTATAACATGGTGTTACTGGTTTTCCGATCCGACACCAGAGGGCGCTGTTCTATACTGTCCTTAAATCGAAGAGTTGAACCCCATATTTTGTACATGGACTATACTCGTAGAGTGCTACAATATGGTACCACTAGTTTTTTTATCCGATACCAGGGGGCGCTTTTCTGAATAAGGATATGGTCTCTACGGTCATTAAATCAAAGAGTTGAGCCCCCATATTTGGTACGTGGACTACACTCACAAAGTTCTAAATATGGTGCCACTAGTTTTCCGATCCGACACCAGGTGGATTAAGTTTCATGTTTTATCTGCAGAAAAGTATCACCCGGAGGCCTCTACTTGGAAGTAATTAAATATATTAAAACGTAGAACGCTATTACATTTTAAGTAAACATATTCATTATTTAAGTATGAAAGTTGCCAGAACGACTCGGCTTCAGTTGGGGGATGTATGAGAGATTAAAATTAAATTAAAGTTGAGTTATACTGGGATAACAATCGACGCCTGTTTATGAAGGTTATGAAGGACCTTGAAATTAACATAACGCAGTTATGACTATCCTACGGGGATATCTGTGGGACACTACAACTTTATAGGTTGCTATAACAATTGATGTTCAGTTAATGAAGCAGAAAATCCTACCATCTGCTGCACTGGTAGATCACAAGAGAGCAGAGGCTGTGAGATATCCGATTCTGTTCTCGTGCATGGCCATTCCCCCAATGTAACCCGTATGCTATCAGGGTATTTATATTATCCAGGTACTCAGTGTTCTCTCGTGCAATGCACACGCTTGGTTTTCCCGCACTTGGATAATTTACCAAAAATATTTTGAAGATCCACACCTTGAGAGTTTTCATGTTTAATCAATGTTTCACAATATTTTCAATTCGTACAAACATTCTGAAAACATTAATACATTGAATGAATTTTTGTGCGCGGTCGTCCATGGCGGATGTCTCTTCGTTCGATATATTCTTGAATTCATTGGACACAAATGACCCTTTTACCTCCATTTTGGAGAGGTGGTTGTGTCTAACCTGATTATCTGAGGGATGATTTTACTTGGGAGAACCAAGCTGGCATAACACATGCATGTGTTCATAGAGCAAAAGTCTATCACAAAATGAGATTGACCCATTGCATGTTATCATCTACTGGTTATTCCTCACCATCACCTTAATTAAATGCATGCACCTCCAAGGATGAGGCGTTGTCATTGATTTGCAAGGGTCATGCTTTATTCTCAGAGGGAGTTTGTAAGCACTTTTATGGCAAATTTCGATGCGTGGAGCAATACCTCGAAACGATTTGAAAAGGATTTAATGTGAACCTTTTAATTTAAGGTGTAAACAGGAACGGTGGACGCATATATTTCAGAAGAAATATCAATATAAACAAGGTAGATTTTGTGTTAATAGATTATATATTCCTAATAAGATGAACTGGAAGAATAAAATTAACGCAATATTATAATTCTATGAGAAAACGAATTTCTTAGGCTCGTTGATTTGTCTTTTGGACATAGAATATTTGTGCTGAGATTTATGCGATTTTGTATACGAAAAGAAATCACTCCAAATGAAGGTAATGAACGCATATGTACTTTTTCGATATTTCAAAACAGTTATTCACTGGTAATACTTAGGAGAAAGTCCAGCATGTTTTCTGAATTCTATATCAACTGTCCTGGTTTTCCATCCATATTTGTCATAGGCTTAAGTTTGAGCTTTTATTTGCAAGAATTGATCGTCCGGAGGAATATACTATACTTATAGAGTGCTATAGTATGGTGCCACTAGTTTTCCGATCCGACACCAGGGGGCGCTATCCTGAATAAGGAAATGGCCTATACGGCCATTAAATCGAAAAGATGAGACCCATATTTGGTACATGGACTATACTCACAAAGTGCTACAATATGGTGCCACTAGTTTTGCGATTCGACACCAGGGGGCGCTGTTCAGAATAAGGAAATGGTCTACACGGCCATTAAATCGAAGAGTTGAGCCTCCATATTTGGTACATGGACTACACTCAAAAAGTGCTACAACGAGGGGCCACTAGTTTTCCGATCCGAATAAGGAAATGAATAAGGAAATGGCCTATACGGTCAATAAAGCGAAGAGTCGAGCGCCCATATTTGGTACATGGACTACACTCACAAAGTGCTACAACAGGGTGCCCCTAGTTTTCCGAACCGACACCAGGGGGCGCTGTGCTGAATAAGGAAATCAATAAGGAAATGGCCTATACGGCCATTAAATCGAAGAGTTGAGCCCCCATATTTAGTACATGGACTATACTCATAGAGTTCTACAATATGGTACCAGCGCCCCATGGTGTCGGATCGAGAAACTAGTGACACAATATTGTAGCAGTAGCAAATGTTCCAAATATGTGGGTTCAACTCTTTGATTAATGGCCGTATACGCCATTTCCTTATTCATTTCCTTATTCATTTCCTTATTCAGAACAGCGCCCCCTGGTGTGGAATAGGGAAACTAGTGGCACCATTTTGTAGCACTCTATGAGTATAGCATATGTATCAAATATGGGAGCTTAACTCTGCGATTTAATGGCCGTATAGGCCATTTCCTTATTCATTTCCTTATTCGGAACAGCGCCCCCTTGGATCGGATCGGAAAACTAGAAGTACCATATTGTAGCACTTTGTGCGTATTGCGGATGTGCCAAATATTTGGCTCAACTCTCTGATTTAATGGCCGTATAGGTGATTACCTTATTCATTTCCTGATTCAGAACAGCCCACCCTGGTGTCGGATCAGAAAACTATTTACAGGATATTGTAGCACTTTGAGAGTATAGTGCATGTACCAAATATGGAGGCTCAACTCTTTGATTTAATGGCCGTATAGGCCATTTCCTTATTCATTTCCTTATTCAGAACAGCGCCCCCTGGTGTCGGATCGAGAAACTAGTGGCACAGTTTTGTAGCGCTCTATGAGTATAGTATATATCCCAAATATGGAGCCTCAACTCTTTTATTTAATGGCTGTATAGATCATTTCCTTATTCATTTCCTTATTCAGAACAGCGCCCCCTGGTGTCTGATCGAGAAACTAGTGACACCGTTTTGTAGCACTCTATGAATATAGTACATGTACCAAATTTGAGGTCTCAACTCTTTGATTTAATAGCAGTATAGACCATTTCGTTATTCATTTCCTTATTCAGAACAGCGCCCCCTGGTGTCTGATCGAGAAACTAGTGACACCGTTTTGTAGCACTTTATGAATATAGTACATGTACCAAATTTGAGGTCTCAACTCTTTGATTTAATAGCAGTATAGACCATTTCGTTATTCATTTCCCTATTCAGAACAGCGCCCCCTGGTGTCGGATCGAGAAACTAGTGGCACCATTTTGTAGCACTCTATGAGTATAGTACATGTACCAAATTTGGATGCTCAACACTGTGATTTAATGGCCGTATAGACCATTTCCTTATTCATTTCCTTATTCAGAACAGCGCCCCCTGGTGTCGGATGGGGAAACTACTCGTACCATTTTGTAGCACTCTATGAGTATAGTATATGTACCAAATATGGAGGCTCAACTCTTTGATTTAATGGCCGTATAGGCCATTTCCTTATTCATTTCTTTATTCAGAACAGCGCCCCCTGGTGTCCGATCGAGAAACTAGTGGCACCGTTTTGTTGCACTCTATGTGTATAGTACATGTGCCAAATTTGAGGGCTCAACTCTTTGGTTTAATTTTCGTATAGGCCATTTCTCTGTTCATTTCCTTATTCAGAACAGCGCCCCTTGGTGTCGGATCGGGAAACTAGTGGCATAGTTTTGTAGCACTCTATGAGTATAGTATATATCCCAAATATGGAGCCTCAACTCTTTGATTTAGTGGCCGTATAGATCATTTCCTTATTCATTTCCTTATTCAGAACAGCGCCCCCTGGTGTCTGATCGAGAAACTAGTGAAACCATTTTGTAGCACTCTATGAATATAGTACATGTACCAAATTTGAGGTCTCAACTCTTTGATTTAATGGCCGTATAGACCATTTCGTTATTCATTTCCTTATTCAGCACAGCGCCCCCTGGTGTCGGATCGGAAAACTACTGGGACTATTTTGTAGCACTCTATGAGTATAGTATAGGTACCAAATATGGGGGCTGAAGTCCTTGATTTAATGACCGTATAGACCATTTCCTTATTCATTTCCTTATTCAGAACAGCGCCCCCTGGTGTCGGATCGAGAAACTAGTGGCATCATTTTGTAGCACTCTATGAGTATAGTACATGTACCAAATTTGGATGCTCAACTCTTTGATTTAATGGCCGTATAGACCATTTCCTTATTCATTTCCTTATTCAGAACAGCGCCCCCTGGTGTCCGATCGAGAAACTAGTGGCACCGTTTTGTTGCACTCTATGTGTATAGTACATGTACCAAATATGGAGGCTCAACTCTTCGATTTAATGGCCGTATAGGCCATTTCCTTATTCATTTCCTTATTCAGAACAGCGCCCCCTGGTGTCGGATCGAGAAACTAGTGGCACAGTTTTGTAGCACTCTATGAGTATAGTATATGTCCCAAATATGGAGCTCAACTCTTTGATTTAATGGCCGTATAGATCATTTCCTTATTCATTTCCTTATTCAGAACAGCGCCCCCTGGTGTCGGATCGAGAAACTAGTGGCACCGTTTTGTAGCACTCTATGAGTATAGTACATGTACCAAATTTGAGGTCTCAACTCTTTGATTTAATGGCAGTATAGACCATTTCGTTATTCATTTCCTTATTCAGAACAGCGCCCCCTGGTGTCTGATCGAGAAACTAGTGACACCGTTTTGTAGCACTCTATGAATATAGTACATGTACCAAATTTGAGGTCTCAACTCTTTGATTTAATAGCAGTATAGACCATTTCGTTATTCATTTCCCTATTCAGAACAGCGCCCCCTGGTGTCGGATCGAGAAACTAGTGGCACCATTTTGTAGCACTCTATGAGTATAGTACATGTACCAAATTTGGATGCTCAACACTGTGATTTAATGGCCGTATATACCATTTCCTTATTCATTTCCTTATTCAGAACAGCGCCCCCTGGTGTCGGATGGGGAAACTACTCGTACCATTTTGTAGCACTCTATGAGTATGGTATATGTACCAAATATGGAGGCTCAACTCTTTGATTTAATGGCCGTATAGGCCATTTCCTTATTCATTTCTTTATTTAGAACAGCGCCCCCTGGTGTCCGATCGAGAAACTAGTGGCACCGTTCTGTTGCACTCTATGTGTATAGTACATGTGCCAAATTTGAGGGCTCAACTCTTTGGTTTAATGGCCGTATAGGCCATTTCTCTGTTCATTTCCTTATTCAGAACAGCGCCCCTTGGTGTCGGATCGGGAAACTAGTGGCATAGTTTTGTAGCACTCTATGAGTATAGTATATATCCCAAATATGGAGCCTCAACTCTTTGATTTAATGGCCGTATAGATCATTTCCTTATTCATTTCCTTATTCAGAACAGCGCCCCCTGGTGTCTGATCGAGAAACTAGTGACACTATTTTGTAGCACTCTATGAATATAGTACATGTACCAAATTTGAGGTCTCAACTCTTTGATTTAATGGCCGTATAGAACATTTCGTTATTCATTTCCTTATTCAGAACAGCGCCCCATGGTGTCGGATCGGGAAACTACTGGGACTATTTTGTAGCACTCTATGAGTATAGTACAGGTACCAAATAGGGGGGCTGAACTCCTTGATTTAATGACCGTATAGACCATTTCCTTATTCATTTCCTTATTCAGAACAGCGCCCCCTGGTGTCGGATCGAGAAACTAGTGGCACCATTTTGTAGCACTCTATGAGTATAGTACATGTACCAAATTTGGATGCTCAACTCTTTGATTTAATGGCCGTATAGACCATTTCCTTATTCATTTCCTTATTCAGAACAGCGCCCCCTGGTGTCCGATCGAGAAACTAGTGGCACCGTTTTGTTGCACTCTATGTGTATAGTACATGTACCAAATATGGAGGCTCAACTCTTCGATTTAATGGCCGTATAGGCCATTTCCTTATTCATTTCCTTATTCAGAACAGCGCCCCCTGGTGTCGGATCGAGAAACTAGTGGCACAGTTTCGTAGCACTCTATGAGTAAGTATATATCCCAAATATGGAGCCTCAACTCTTTGATTTAATGGCTGTATAGATCATTCCCTTATTCATTTCCTTATTCAGAACAGCGCCCCCTAGTGTCTGATCGAGAAACTAGTGACACCATTTTGTAGCACTCTATGAATATAGTACATGTACCAAATTTGAGGTCTCAACTCTTTGATTTAATGGCCGTATAGACCATTTCGTTATTCATTTCCTTATTCAGAACAGCCCCCCCTGGTCTCGGATCGGGAAACTACTGGGACTATTTTGTGGCACTCTATGAGTATAGTATAGGTACCAAATATGGGAGCTGAACTCCTTGATTTAATGACCGTATAGACCATTTCCTTATTCATTTCCCTATTCAGAACAGCGCCCCCTGGTGTGGAATAGGGAAACTAGTGGCACCATTTTGTAGCACTCTATATAAATATAGTACATGTACCAAATTTGGATGCTCAACTCTTTGATTTAATGGCCGTAGAGACCATTTCCTTATTCATTTCCTTATTCAGAACAGCGCCCCCTGGTGTCGGATCGAGAAACTAGTGGCATCATTTTGTAGCACTCTATGAGTATAGTACATGTACCAAATTTGGATGCTCAACTCTTTGATTTAATGGCCGTATAGACCATTTCCTTATTCATTTCCTTATTCAGAACAGCGCCCCCTGGTGTCCGATCGAGAAACTAGTGGCACCGTTTTGTTGCACTCTATGTGTATAGTACATGTACCAAATATGGAGGCTCAACTCTTCGATTTAATGGCCGTATAGGCCATTTCCTTATTCATTTCCTTATTCAGAACAGCGCCCCCTGGTGTCGGATCGAGAAACTAGTGGCACAGTTTTGTAGCACTCTATGAGTAAGTATATATCCCAAATATGGAGCCTCAACTCTTTGATTTAATGGCTGTATAGATCATTCCCTTATTCATTTCCTTATTCAGAACAGCGCCCCCTGGTGTCTGATCGAGAAACTAGTGACACCGTTTTGTAGCACTCTATGAATATAGTACATGTACCAAATTTGAGGTCTCAACTCTTTGATTTAATAGCAGTATAGACCATTTCGTTATTCATTTCCTTATTCAGAACAGCGCCCCCTGGTGTCTGATCGAGAAACTAGTGACACCGTTTTGTAGCACTCTATGAATATAGTACATGTACCAAATTTGAGGTCTCAACTCTTTGATTTAATAGCAGTATAGACCATTTCGTTATTCATTTCCCTATTCAGAACAGCGCCCCCTGGTGTCGGATCGAGAAACTAGTGGCACCATTTTGTAGCACTCTATGAGTATAGTACATGTACCAAATTTGGATGCTCAACACTGTGATTTAATGGCCGTATATACCATTTCCTTATTCATTTCCTTATTCAGAACAGCGCCCCCTGGTGTCGGATGGGGAAACTACTCGTACCATTTTGTAGCACTCTATGAGTATGGTATATGTACCAAATATGGAGGCTCAACTCTTTGATTTAATGGCCGTATAGGCCATTTCCTTATTCATTTCTTTATTTAGAACAGCGCCCCCTGGTGTCCGATCGAGAAACTAGTGGCACCGTTCTGTTGCACTCTATGTGTATAGTACATGTGCCAAATTTGAGGGCTCAACTCTTTGGTTTAATGGCCGTATAGGCCATTTCTCTGTTCATTTCCTTATTCAGAACAGCGCCCCTTGGTGTCGGATCGGGAAACTAGTGGCATAGTTTTGTAGCACTCTATGAGTATAGTATATATCCCAAATATGGAGCCTCAACTCTTTGATTTAATGGCCGTATAGATCATTTCCTTATTCATTTCCTTATTCAGAACAGCGCCCCCTGGTGTCTGATCGAGAAACTAGTGAAACCATTTTGTAGCACTCTATGAATATAGTACATGTACCAAATTTGAGGTCTCAACTCTTTGATTTAATGGCCGTATAGACCATTTCGTTATTCATTTCCTTATTCAGCACAGCGCCCCCTGGTGTCGGATCGGGAAACTACTGGGACTATTTTGTAGCACTCTATGAGTATAGTATAGGTATCAAATATGGGGGCTGAAGTCCTTGATTTAATGACCGTATAGACCATTTCCTTATTCATTTCCTTATTCAGAACAGCGCCCCCTGGTGTCGGATCGAGAAACTAGTGGCATCATTTTGTAGCACTCTATGAGTATAGTACATGTACCAAATTTGGATGCTCAACTCTTTGATTTAATGGCCGTATAGACCATTTCCTTATTCATTTCCTTATTCAGAACAGCGCCCCCTGGTGTCCGATCGAGAAACTAGTGGCACCGTTTTGTTGCACTCTATGTGTATAGTACATGTACCAAATATGGAGGCTCAACTCTTCGATTTAATGGCCGTATAGGCCATTTCCTTATTCATTTCCTTATTCAGAACAGCGCCCCCTGGTGTCGGATCGAGAAACTAGTGGCACAGTTTTGTAGCACTCTATGAGTAAGTATATATCCCAAATATGGAGCCTCAACTCTTTGATTTAATGGCTGTATAGATCATTCCCTTATTCATTTCCTTATTCAGAACAGCGCCCCCTGGTGTCTGATCGAGAAACTAGTGACACCATTTTGTAGCACTCTATGAATATAGTACATGTACCAAATTTGAGGTCTCAACTCTTTGATTTAATGGCCGTATAGACCATTTCGTTATTCATTTCCTTATTCAGAACAGCCCCCCCCTGGTCTCGGATCGGGAAACTACTGGGACTATTTTGTGGCACTCTATGAGTATAGTATAGGTACCAAATATGGGAGCTGAACTCCTTGATTTAATGACCGTATAGACCATTTCCTTATTCATTTCCCTATTCAGAACAGCGCCCCCTGGTGTGGAATAGGGAAACTAGTGGCACCATTTTGTAGCACTCTATATAAATATAGTACATGTACCAAATTTGGATGCTCAACTCTTTGATTTAATGGCCGTAGAGACCATTTCCTTATTCATTTCCTTATTCAGAACAGCGCCCCCTGGTGTCGGATGGGGTAACTACTGGGACCATTTTGTAGCACTCTATGAGTATAGTATATGTACCAAATATGGAGGCTCAAGTCTTTGATTTAATGGCTGTATAGATCATTTCCTTATTCATTTCCTTATTCAGAACAGCGCCCCCTGGTGTCTGATCGAGAAACTAGTGACACCATTTTGTAGCACTCTATGAATATAGTACATGTACCAAATATGGAGGCTCAACTCTTTGATTTAATGGCCGTATAGGCCATTTCCTTATTCATTTCCTTATTCAGAACAGGGCCCCCTGGTGTCCGATCGAGAAACTAGTGGCACCGTTTTGTTGCACTCTATGTGTATAGTACATGTACCAAATTTGGGTGCTCAACTCTTTGGTTTAATGGCCGTATAGGCCATTTCTCTGTTCATTTCCTTATTCAGAACAGCGCCCCTTGGTGTCGGATCGGGAAACTAGTGGCACCATTTTGTAGCACTCTATGAGTATAGTATATGTACCAAATATGGAGGCTAAACTCTTTGATTTAATGGCCGTATAGGTCATTTCCTTATTCATTTCCTTGTTCAGAACAGCGCCCCCTGGTGTCGGATCGAGAAACTAGTGGCACAGTTTTGTAGCACTCTATGAGTATAGTATATATCCCAAATATGGAGCCTCAACTCTTTGATTTAATGGCTGTATAGATCATTTCCTTATTCATTTCCTTATTCAGAACAGCGCCCCCTGGTGTCTGATCGAGAAACTAGTGACACCATTTTGTAGCACTCTATGAATATAGTACATGTACCAAATTTGAGTTCTCAACTCTTTGATTTAATGGCCGTATAGACCATTTCGTTATTCATTTCCTTATTCAGAACAGCGCCCCCTGGTGTCGGATCGGGAAACTACTGGGACTATTTTGTAGCACTCTATGAGTATAGTACAGGTACCAAATATGGGGGCTGAACTCCTTGATTTAATGACCGTATAGACCATTTCCTTATTCATTTCCTTATTCAGAACAGCGCCCCCTGGTGTCGGATCGAGAAACTAGTGGCACCATTTTGTAGCACTCTATGAGTATAGTACATGTACCAAATTTGGATGCTCAACTCTTTGATTTAATGGCCGTATAGACCATTTTCTTACTCATTCCCTTATTCAGAACAGCGCCCCCTGGTGTCGGATGGGGAAACTACTGGGACCATTTTGTAGCACTCTATGAGTATAGTATATGTACCAAATATGGAGGCTCAACTCTTTGATTTAATGGCCGTACGGGCCATTTCGTTATTCATTTCCTTATTCAGAACAGCGCCCCCTGGTGTCCGATCGAGAAACTAGTGGCACGGTTTGTTGCACTCTATGTGTATAGTACATGTACCAAATTTGGGGGCTCAACTCTTTGGTTTAATGGCCGAAAAGGCCATTTCTCGGTTCATTTCCTGATTCAGAACAGCGCCCCTTGGTGTCGGATCGGGAAACTAGTGGCACCATTTGTAGCACTCTATGAGTATAGTATATGTTCCAAATATGGAGGCTAAACTCTTTGATTTAATGGCCGTATAGGCCATTTCCTTATTCATTTCCTTATTCAGAACAGCGCCCCTGGTGTCGGATCGAGAAACTAGTGGCACAGTTTTGTAGCACTCTATGAGTATAGTATATACCCCAAATATGGAGCCTCAACTCTTTGATTTAATGGCAGTATAGATCATTTCCTTATTCATTTCCTTATTCAGAACAGCGCCCCCTGGTGTCTGATCGAGAAACTAGTGACACCATTTTGTAGCACTCTATGAATATAGTACATGTACCAAATTTGAGGTCTCAACTCTTTGATTTAATGGCCGTATAGAACATTTCGTTATTCATTTCCTTATTCAGAACAGCGCCCCCTGGTGTCGGATCGGGAAACTACTGGGACTATTTTGTAGCACTCTATGAGTATAGTACAGGTACCAAATAGGGGGGCTGAACTCCTTGATTTAATGACCGTATAGACCATTTCCTTATTCATTTCCTTATTCAGAACAGCGCCCCCTGGTGTCGGATCGAGAAACTAGTGGCACCATTTTGTAGCACTCTATGAGTATAGTACATGTACCAAATTTGGATGCTCAACTCTTTGATTTAATGGCCGTATAGACCATTTCCTTATTCATTTCCTTATTCAGAACAGCGCCCCCTGGTGTCCGATCGGGAAACTAGTGGCACCGTTTTGTTGCACTCTATGTGTATAGTACATGTACCAAATTTGGGGGCTCAACTCTTTGGTTTAATGGCCGTATAGGCCATTTCTCTGTTCATTTCCTTATTCAGAACAGCGCACCTTGGTGTCGGATCGGGAAACTAGTGGCACCATTTTGTAGCACTCTATGAGTATAGTATATGTACCAAATATGGAGGATAAACTCTTTGATTTAATGGCTGTATAGGCCATTTCCTTATTCATTTCCTTATTCAGAACAGCGCCCCCTGGTGTCGGATCGAGAAACTAGTGGCACAGTTTTGTAGCACTCTGTGAGTATAGTATATATCCCAAATATGGAGCCTCAACTCTTTGATTTAATGGCTGCATAGATCATTTCCTTATTCATTTCCTTATTCAGAACAGCGCCCCCTGGTGTCTGATCGAGAAACTAATGGCACCATTTTGTAGCACTCTATGAATATAGTACATGTACCAAATTTGAGGTCTCAACTCTTTGATTTAATGGCCGTATAGACCATTTCGTTATTCATTTCTTTATTCAGAACAGCGCCCCCTGGTGTCGGATGGAGAAACTACTGGGACCATTTTGTAGCACTCTATGAGTATAGTATATGTACCAAATATGGAGGCTCAACTCTTTGATTTAATGGCCGTATGGGCCATTTCGTTATTCATTTCCTTATTCAGAACAGCGCCCCCTGGTGTCCGATCGAGAAACTAGTGGCACCGTTTTGTTGCACTCTATGTGTATAGTACATGTACCAAATTTGGGGGCTCAACTCTTTGGTTTAATGGCCGAAAAGGCCATTTCTCTGTTCATTTCCTTATTCAGAACAGCACCTCTTGGTGTCGGATCGGGAAACTAGTGGCACCGTTTTGTAGCACTCTATGAGTATAGTATATGCACCAAATATGGGGCTCAACTCCTTGATTTAATGACCGTAAAGACCATTTCCTTATTCATTTCCTTATTCAGAACAGCGCCCCCTGGTGTCTGATCGAGAAACTAGTGACACCATTTTGTAGCACTCTATGAATATAGTACATGTACCAAATTTGAGTTCTCAACTCTTTGATTTAATGGCCGTATAGACCATTTCGTTATTCATTTCCTTATTCAGAACAGCGCCCCCTGGTGTCGGATCGGGAAACTACTGGGACTATTTTGTAGCACTCTATGAGTATAGTACAGGTACCAAATATGGGGGCTGAACTCCTTGATTTAATGACCGTTTAGACCATTTCCTTATTCATTTCCTTATTCAGAACAGCGCCCCCTGGTGTCGGATCGAGAAACTAGTGGCACCATTTTGTAGCACTCTATGAGTATAGTACATGTACCAAATTTGGATGCTCAACTCTTTGATTTAATGGCCGTATAGACCATTTTCTTACTCATTCCCTTATTCAGAACAGCGCCCCCTGGTGTCGGATGGGGAAACTACTGGGACCATTTTGTAGCACTCTATGAGTATAGTATATGTACCAAATATGGAGGCTCAACTCTTTGATTTAATGGCCGTACGGGCCATTTCGTTATTCATTTCCTTATTCAGAACAGCGCCCCCTGGTGTCCGATCGAGAAACTAGTGGCACGGTTTGTTGCACTCTATGTGTATAGTACATGTACCAAATTTGGGGGCTCAACTCTTTGGTTTAATGGCCGAAAAGGCCATTTCTCGGTTCATTTCCTGATTCAGAACAGCGCCCCTTGGTGTCGGATCGGGAAACTAGTGGCACCATTTGTAGCACTCTATGAGTATAGTATATGTTCCAAATATGGAGGCTAAACTCTTTGATTTAATGGCCGTATAGGCCATTTCCTTATTCATTTCCTTATTCAGAACAGCGCCCCTGGTGTCGGATCGAGAAACTAGTGGCACAGTTTTGTAGCACTCTATGAGTATAGTATATACCCCAAATATGGAGCCTCAACTCTTTGATTTAATGGCAGTATAGATCATTTCCTTATTCATTTCCTTATTCAGAACAGCGCCCCCTGGTGTCTGATCGAGAAACTAGTGACACCATTTTGTAGCACTCTATGAATATAGTACATGTACCAAATTTGAGGTCTCAACTCTTTGATTTAATGGCCGTATAGAACATTTCGTTATTCATTTCCTTATTCAGAACAGCGCCCCCTGGTGTCGGATCGGGAAACTACTGGGACTATTTTGTAGCACTCTATGAGTATAGTACAGGTACCAATATGGGGGGCTGAACTCCTTGATTTAATGACCGTATAGACCATTTCCTTATTCATTTCCTTATTCAAGAACAGCGCCCCCTGGTGTCGGATCGAGAAACTAGTGGCACCATTTTGTAGCACTCTATGAGTATAGTACATGTACCAAATTTGGATGCTCAACTCTTTGATTTAATGGCCGTATAGACCATTTCCTTATTTATTTCCTTATTCAGAACAGCGGCCCCTGGTGCCCGGTCGAGAAACTAGTGGCACCGTTTTGTTGCACTCTATGTGTATAGTACATGTACCAAATTTGGGGGCTCAACTCTTTGGTTTAATGGCCGTATAGGCCATTTCTCTGTTCATTTCCTTATTCGGAACAGCGCCCCTTGGTGTCGGATCGGGAAACTAGTGGCACCATTTTGTAGCACTCTATGAGTATAGTATATGTACCAAATATGGAGGATAAACTCTTTGATTTAATGGCCGTATAGGTCATTTCCTTATTCATTTCCTTATTCAGAACAGGGCCCCCTGGTGTCCGATCGAGAAACTAGTGGCACCGTTTTGTTGCACTCTATGTGTATAGTACATGTACCAAATTTGGGTGCTCAACTCTTTGGTTTAATGGCCGTATAGGCCATTTCTCTGTTCATTTCCTTATTCAGAACAGCGCCCCTTGGTGTCGGATCGGGAATCTAGTGGCACCATTTTGTAGCACTCTATGAATATAGTATATGTACCAAATATGGAGGCTAAACTCTTTGATTTAATGGCCGTATAGGTCATTTCCTTATTCATTTCCTTATTCAGAACAGCGCCCCCTGGTGTCGGATCGAGAAACTAGTGGCACAGTTTTGTAGCACTCTATGAGTATAGTATATGTACCAAATATGGGGGCTCAACTCTTTGATGTAATGGCCGTATAGGCCATTTCGTTATTCATTTCCTTATTCAGAACAGCGCCCCCTGGTGTCCGATCGAGAAACTAGTGGCACCGTTTTGTTGCACTCTATGTGTATAGTACATGTACCAAATTTGGGGGCTCAACTCTTTGGCTTAATGGCCGAAAAGGCCATTTCTCTGTTCATTTCCTTATTCAGAACAGCACCTCTTGGTATCGGATCGGGAAACTAGTGGCACCGTTTTGTAGCACTCTATGAGTATAGTATATGCACCAAATATGGGGCTCAACTCCTTGATTTAATGACCGTATAGACCATTTCCTTATTCATTTCCTTATTCAGAACAGCGCCCCCTGGTGTCGGATTGAGAAACTAGTGGCACCATTTTGTAGCACTCTATGAGCATAGTACATGCAAATTTGGATGCTCAACTCTTTGATTTAGACTGAATGTTTTAAAGAAGTCATTTCTCCCCGATACAATACGCAACTGGAACGAATTAGACTTCAGCCTACGCAATGCAAATTCATACAAATCTTTCAAAACAATTTTAACCAATCGACAAAGAGTTCCAAACCATTATACCATCGTGAAGCGATTAATAAATATAATCCATACGAAACTAAGGCACAAATGCAGCGACCTGAACTCGGATTTACACCGGGCAAATCTGCTTGATCATTCACGCTGTCTATGCGGACATCCATCCGAAGATACCACTCACTTTTTCTTCTTCTGTCCTCGCTACGCGAACATTCGTCGATCACTGACATCGAATATTCCATTTAATAGCAGCACTGAGCATCTGTTGTGGGGAAACCCGTCACTTTAAATCCGTGAAAATGACAAACTCTGCAGTATGATTTATCTGCTTCCAGTGAGATCTAACTACACCCATGCCACCCAAAAACTAAGAGTAAGAGAGAGAAAAAGAACCAAAAAAACAAACAAATATATATATATATATATATACATTGACATATTATGGACGATATTTATATTTTTCTGTAGTTCGTCCTGCGTTTTATCATTTGATTAGACGAAGTGTTGAATATTGTTAAAACCACTCATACATAATGTCTACTCTGCCTCAAGCCTGTGCTCAATGATATCGATCTGTAAAACTTTATTTATATTTGTCAATTAATGATGTAGAGAAAGGGGTATTTAAGTTGTTAAAACTTGTCCCCAAGTCCCGTTGTTCATGAGACAATAAAATAAGTTTAAACTAAACTTTGATTTAATGGCCGTATAGGCCATTTCCTTATTCATTTCTTTATTCAGAACAGTGCCCCCTGGTGTCGGATCGGGAAACTAGTGGCACTATTGTGTAGCACTCTATGAGTATAGTACATGTACCAAATTTGGATGCTCAACTCTTTGATTTAATGGCCGTATAGACCACTTCCTTATTTATCTCCTTATTCAGAACAGCGCCCCCTGGTGTCGGATGGGGAAACTACTGGGACCATTTTGTAGCACTCTATGAGTATAGTATATGTACCAACTATGGAGGCTCAACTCTTTGATTTAATGGCCGTTTAGGCCATTTCCTTATTCATTTCCTTATTCAGAACAGCGACCCCTGGTGTCCGATCGAGAAACTAGTGGCACCGTTTTGTAGCACTCTATGTGTATAGTACATGTACCAAATTTGGGGGCTCAACTCTTTGGTTTAATGGCCGTATAGGCCATTTCCTTATTCATTTCCTTATTCAGAACAGCGCCCCTTGGTGTCGGATCGGGAAACTAGTGGCACCATTTTGTAGCACTCTATGGGTATAGTATATGTACCAAATATGGGGGCTCAACTCCTTGATTTAATGACCGTATAGACCATTTCCTTATTCATTTTCTTATTCAGAACAGCGGCCCCTGGTGTCGGATCGGTAAACTAGTGGCACCATATTGTAACCCTCTACGTGTATAGTCTATCTACCAAAGATGAATTGTCTACTATGTGCCGTAATGACACTATTAAACAATAATATATTATCCGCGAATTATTGACTGCTCCCCTGATTTGCTACTTGAATAGTGAACTGTGAACTGGGAACTGGGCGCCAACTTATAAGACGTCGAAAAAAATTTCTGACCAGCGAAACCCTCATCAGGGAGCCTACGCATTGACCGTTATCATGGTAATGGTCAGATTTTTTACTTTTGCAGTATTTCACTGATGCTTTTATCCCGCCTATAGCATAATTGTGGCTGGCTGGTAAAGTTTACGGCATGTTTGTTTGTGATCCAGTATTTCTTCAAGATCCTTTTCAGCCATTTCGTGTATGGATTGAAAGTCGTTATGTAACGCATACGTCGTTTCAGTACAGACTTATTCTGTATGCCCTCGTTCCTCTTGAGGTATTTGTTTCTGTGAGTAATTTCCGAGGTAGAGTATCCTCTCTTTTTAAGCTTTTGCTTAAGCTTTTACATAACGACTAGTCTGTGTAGTCTGCAGTATTATTGCAGTAACGTATATATATTTTCAATTCTCCCGCAATGTGCTGATTTACTGAGTAGGTATCAGCATGGAGAATATTTAACTACCATGCTCCATGGTATCAGTTAGCTTTGTTTAGCATTTCACATCAAGTATTGAGTCAGTCGAATATCTTTTCCCCTTGAAAACGGCAACGTCTAGATAATTCGCCTCGTTTTCAGATATTTCATACGTGAATTTCAATAGAGGATGTGCGTTATTAGCCATCTCAAAGAAACTCTCAGCTACGTCATTATTTGCCTGTAGTGGTATGAAGCCATCATCCCGAAAAGTTTGTATAATATAATCATTTCTTTGTGTGGGAATGTGGCAGTTAGCTGATTGATATGCTTGTATATCGCCATATCGCACAGTTCCAGGGAAGGGACTGCTCCCCGTGGTGCTCCGACAATATGTCTGAAGTGTTAGTCCTGAAACCTGAATCAATCGCGCTATTTCAAGCAGATCGATGGGAGGTTTTTGGATATTATAATCCATGTTTTCGTAGGTAGTCAGATCACTTCTGATTGCTTCTAGGATTTCATTGAATCCGAGGTTCGTGTGTAACGAGGTAATGTCATATCTAATAAGCAACGTATCAGTTGGTATTCGACGTTTTTCAATCTCATTGATGAATGCTGCGGTATCGGCTGACTAGGTTTCTCGTTCCCACGCTATGGGGATAAGAAGAAATCCAGATAGCGCCCTAGTTTTTCAGTAGGGGCCCCGCATTGAGGTAGATCAGGTTTTACAGGATCAAGTTTTTTAATTGCCTCTTCTACCTTATGTATTATTGGTAGGAGATATGGTGTAGGCTTCCTGGTCGAAACTTTCAGCAGAAAATTCAAAGTCTTCTGACTAAGAACTCCACTAACATTCAACCTAGCGACTGTCTGTAGTTCCGTACCATTTTCATGGTGTTTTCTATATTCATGGATTTTATTTCGGTATAATGTATAACATCGTACAGCTGTCTTTGCGCTTCCACTATGTAGTCCTTTATAAGAATTACGGTGGTATTGTTTTTATCAGCTCGTCCTTCTGTGCACAAGATTATATTCTTTGTGTTTGAGAAAGCGAGAAAAATGACGGCTGGTTTTAGCCTTCTTCTTTAGTTTCCGTCTAGCCATATTGTCTATGGGCAGTGAATATCTCTCCGTGGCTTTGTGCCGTGTAAAGAGATGGCAGGGCATTGGCAAATGTATCAGTTATATACCTATGCAGGTGTTCTCGGATTGGCGCTGAGTGGTCCACTCGTTGGTGAATCTCATTGGATGTATTCTGGCGTTTCTATTGGTTAATTTTGGCGCTCACAAAGGGCTGCATTGTTTGCTCAAGCTCGGGTCAGTTTACCCATGATTGTGGCACAGCCAATGTATAGACTGATTGAGACGGAGATAAATATGTTTTCTCGGTTTGACGAGCCTGTGTTAAAGGCGCAGCTGTCTGTTCAGTACAGATTTTGATTGAAATTGTAGTTTAAGGGCCGCTTCCCATTCGGATTTCGCGGCCCATCAACTCGATGTTTTATTTGAATTTCGCGGTACATTTCTTTGTTTTTTGAATATCTTTTCCATCGTTAAATATATAACTAAATAAATGAATAAATACATAAATAATAAATAACAATGAGAGATTAGTAAGAGACATAAATAGAAGTAAATAAGAATTGCTATGTACAAGTTCGTATGTCTCTTTCTGGTTTTTGGTTAAGTTATACTGATAGATATGAGTTCACTGTAATCGCGTGGATGATTCCTTTGTCTTGGTACCCCTGTGTACGCACAAAGCCGTCCAGAAAAAAATGGGAGAACAATGGGCGTATTCAGGGTTTTTCGATTCGACTTCCCTGACGACGCCCTTGGAAACAGGGTGGGTTCTTCCAGAATCTGTGCCTGTAACAATTGCTTGGGGTGTGTATAGGGGCACAGAACGGCAGGTCTACGTCCTATATTGTGTGAAAGTCAAAGGATCACATTCTGTGTTAAGGCGTTAGTTCGGTGTCATCTATGGGTAGCGTGTAGGTGTGGTTTAGGATTTGGTGTTCTGGTTGTTCAGTTTGGTGACATCTAAGGGGTAGCGTGTCTGGCGTGGTATAGGGTTGAGTATTCTGGTTCTGGACGTTCTTATGGACCGACGCTGATGATCTGCATCATGTTCATCTCCATTTCTGAAAGTATATAATGAAAAAGTGTGTAGTATTTAGTATTCATTTTTGTGAGTGACATTATTCGTGTGCGTGGTTGTTTCTTGGATGTGTGCTACTGATTTATGTCCTTGATTGTTGAATTGGTAGCGGCCTTTGAGTTTTAGGGACGAATGTGGTTACCGGCCCACACGGAACATGGTATCTCCGGTGCCCACATTGCCTATATTTTATTCCAAAAGAGAAATTTTGGCCAATATTGTCGCAGGGATATTGATTGGTCTTGGCCTCCGATTTTTGAGACTAATGTGGCAACCGGCCCACACGGAACATGGTATCTCCGGTGCCCACATTGCCTACATTTTATTCCAAAAGAGAAATTTTGGCCAATATTGTCGCAGGGATGTTGATTGATCTTGGCCTCCGATTTTAGAGACTAATGTGGCAACCGGCCCACACGGAACATGGTATCTCCGGTGCCCACATTGCCTATATTTTATTCCAAAAGAATTTTTTTGGCCAATGCTGACATAGTTAGTGATGCGCATGCACGGGGGTAGTGTTAGATACTGGAATAATAGCCAGCAGTTGTGATAACATTTATTAAGGACTTGAATACCTGTTTTCTAACGGGGGGGCTTAGGATTTAATATCGCTGGTAATGTTAAGGGAGTGTAGAGTTTTTTTAATTCGTTTCTAAGTGCCTCGCGTTGTGGGTAGTGTTTTGGGCATTCAAGTAGGACGTGTTCTATTGTTTCTCCTGCATTGTTGCATGCGGTACAGAGTGGTGAGGTGTTTTTCAGAAGCATGGACAGATGTGATTTAAGACCGGTTTTGCCTAGTCTTAGTCTGGTGATTATGCGGTCATCACGTTTATCGTCTAACTGGAATCCCTGGACTTGTCTTTTCTCTCCATCAAGGATCTTATGTAACCACCGTCCACGTTCTTCTTTGTTCCATTCCTTTTGCCACTTGCTATCTATTTTGCGTCTAATGATAGTGTTGAGTTCTTTATATCCTAATCCTATTGGCACATCGTGTGTAGTTTTAGCAAGACTGTCTTTGGCAGTTTTGTCGGCTGCTTCGTTACCTCTGATGTTGACATGCGCGGGGACCCATGCTAAAATGGCGTCTATACCCTTGTTGTGTATTTGTGTGCATATACATTCTATTTTGTGTATGAGATCAGGTATACTGTCAGATATAGAATTTTTGATGGATGTGAGGCCACTAAGGGAGTCACTGAGTATCACCGCGCGGATTGGTTTGTGCTCGATGATCCATTCGAGAGCCTTAATTATAGCAATCAGTTCACTAGTGTATACAGACAAATTGTCTGGAAGTTTGAAACCATTTTGTATGTTGAGCTCAGGTATAACAAAAGCTGATCCTGTGTTATTACTTGTGTTTTTCGATCCGTCTGTATAGATTTTTAAGTAATTTTTCCAGTTTTGGTTGATATATTCAAGGGTGGTGGCTCTTATAAAGTCTGGGCTGTCCTTCTTTGTGAGGTAGTCGTGAATACTTGTGTCCACGTGGGGCTACTCTAATTCCCAGGGTGGTCTGGTGATTTTGTCTGTGTCGCAGATGTGTGCGATGGGTATTTCGTGCTCTTGGAATAGGTTATTTACGGTGTAGCCGAGGGGGGCGGAGTCTTTTTCCCAGTTTTTCTTTAAATATTCATATTCACTTTTATCTTCAAAAATTTTGTGGCATGGGTGATTATCGCCCTTAGCTCTAGTTTTTCCTGCATATTTCAGGGACAGTTCCTCTTGTCATAAATGTAAGGGTTTCTCATTGGTTTCTATTTGAAGACTACATAAG
Source organism: Hanleya hanleyi (assembly GCA_036873755.1). NCBI lineage: Eukaryota > Metazoa > Mollusca > Polyplacophora > Lepidopleurida > Hanleyidae > Hanleya > Hanleya hanleyi. The sequence continues at coordinate 60,731 of JAVTVY010045897.1, forward strand.
GCGGTTCCCTTGAAGGCTCCAGTAGCTATTTTTAGAGCAGAATATTGGATGCTGTCTATTCTTTTTAGTTGTGTCTTACATGCTGATTGGTAGGCGATGGACCCATAATCTATTTTTGACAGTACAGTACAGTGTAGGCGAATGAGTATATATCGCACAAATCAGAAGGTAATGAAATAAACATGTATAATGTGGTATTCAGACTGACACAGTACAATTAACTTGTATGTCAGACTCATACTGCATTAGCTGCATTGATTTCTTTCGTCCTTCTGTGCACAAGATTATATTCTTTGTGTTTGAGAAAACGAGAAATATGACGGCTGGTTTTAGCCTTCTCCAGTTTTCGTCTATCCATATTGTCTATGGGTAGTGAATATCTCTTCGTGGCTTTGTGCCGTGTAAGGAGATGATATTATATTGGCCCATTGTATGGTACAATAGCGAAATACCTGCTGGTAGTTTAGCACATGCAGATATACCGGAAATATGAAAATGGAGACAAGTCAAACAGGACAGTAATATTAGTCTTCCGTTTTGACTGGAGGTATAGTTCACCACGGGCAATCGCGGTCAGGTCTGGGTAATTCCACAGAAATTACTGCAAGGATCAAAGAAGACCAATGGTCAACTTCAATGCACGTGTTGAACCAGCGAGACACGAAGTCAAGTCATATAGTGGAGTCTGGTTTTCACCAGTGTTATTGTAGGTGTGGCCCCCTAGGACCAGTATTTATTATACTATATAACAGGTACGCCTATGTACTCCGTTTATTTTTAGCACTCCTCCTCGCGCGCGCATTGAATCAAAACTCCATAATGAACCTTGTTACACAATTGAGGTGCCTCAAAATAGTTCGTTAATTTACCACGCTTTTAAGAGAGGACAGCAACATATAAGTAAAGTATATGATAAATATATCATCATGACACTGTGACATCATTTTATAATGGCTATGGAATATGCCTTAAATAGAGTGCTTTCATACAGAGGTTATTGTTTGATAGATTTGCGGTCTCGGTCGATACGGCGATCAGACTCCGAGAACTCGAGCTGATGCAAAGTGCGAGAACAACACAGTGTCATGATAATATATATGTATTATGTGAACCATTATTTTACCATTGTTATATTTATTGTTATGTTGGTATATGGTGAATAAATATCAATCAATCAATCAACAATAGGTCCCAAAAAGCCCAATGTCGATGCAGAAAATATTATTATGGGCTGGAAAAAGTACCAAAAGAGCATGAATACGCGGATGCTACACACCAACGACTATATTTATAAGGCAAATCTATCAAACAATAACCTCTGTATGAAAGCACTCTATTTAAGGCATATTCCATAGCCATTATAAAACAGAAAAAAATGATAATGCAAACTTGGACCATAAAACGGATTCCTTTCATAAAAAGGGTACTTTTTGAACAATTATTTCAGCAAGAGAAAAAAATAGAAAACAAACAAACAACATTCTTCACATAAATGCGATGAGAATGGAGACTATAATATGGTGAGACAACATGATGAGACCGTTCATTTCAATATCTCGATTTATATCCCGATTATCCGATCATTATTAATCCGGTATTTAACTATATTCCTCACTTAAGATCAGCATGTTGTTAGAACTGCTTTATGGTCAAAACGCATGGGCCTGCGCACGTGAAGAATGTGCAAACAAACACTTGTTAGAAGCCGTTAATGCGACCGTATAAATGCATGGTGTATGTTTACATACATATACATGCATATGTTTATTCACTAATCTCTTTTATTTCCAAAGGCTGGGTGCGGCCAAAACTTGTAATGTGAATGTAGTTAACGTATATGTGTATGAATGTGTGTATAAGTAGTATAGTAAGCGTATTTCAGCTCACGTTTTCCAGGGAGGTAACTCTTGGTGCCCCTTTTTTCCTGGTTAAAGTATAGGATCGCCACATCGCCTTTCACCTCTGTGGCGCCTGTGGCGCCAGGTGGCGCCAGGTGGCGCCACCAGCTCAAGATCACGTGGAGGTCAAAAGTAGTTCCGGCAACCTTTAACCTTTGTATTCTTCCGCGGTCTGGTGGTGATGCCGTCACTTCCGCCGACAGAAAGTAGTCCCAGGTCAACCACGTGACTTCCAAAACAAATTGAAATATCAAACACCATGTTTTATTATTTAACGCACCGTCACATTAGGTACAAGCGTTTACTGACCTCAAGTCAACGATCAGCATGTAGACATATAGAGTATGTACGGCATGTTATGGTATTCATCAGTGCACGGGTGACGCATTCAGCCGAGGGGGTCGGTCAGCTTGGTAACGAAAAATGTAACATTGGTCACCCTCTCCACTGTCCACTTGGTGTTGGGGCGTTGTTGTTGGGCCCATTCCAAGGGATCTACGGTGTCCAGTTTCTCCAACATCGTCTCTAGCGACACCCGGTTAATAATGGTGAACGGTTGGTCAAATGCCTGGATGTTACTGCTCGGGTAAAAGTATCGGACTTGGACTGTCTCCTGATGCTGCAGCACATAACCAAACGCCAGATTCAATTTGAAGGCCGTAGTTTGGTCGTTGAAGATGGCTTCCACGTAGCTACGTAGATGGGCGAGGTCGGTCAGTCGGAAATTGTAGATATCTTGAATAGGGCGATGACGGTTGAAACATTGCCGTATCATGGACCAATGGCGCCGATAGATGGCACTCACTGGATGGGCGTCCTGTAAGAGATCGCTAGGAACATTTATGGGCTCGTCCAGAAAATGTTCGATGTTGTCAGGCGTATGACTCGAAACCGTAACGGTGGGGTCCGGCTGGATATCCAGGCTCTTCTGAACTGTGGGTATAGGCGGGCTTTCCGTCATCGCATCACCAGTGGCGTTCGTCTCCCCACGCTCATCTTCACTGGGTCTGACTTTCCGCGGCTCCTCTTCAGTGGAAAGTTGTCGCCCAAACCGTAGAGACGGGACATGAATCAAACGCTGATGCCGTCTTAACTGACTGCATCGTTTGAAGAGTTGACCACAATCCTTACAGTGTTCCGTCGCGCCCTCGTGGAGTGAGCGTTCGTGGTGCAGTACAGGATTCTTCCGATTAAACGACCGTGCGCAGGTTATACAAGTATACCGTGCATCGTTGTGGGTGGAGGCTTTGTGGCGGTGCAAGTCGTGCAGACGAGTAAACTGCTTCTGGCAAGTTGTGCAAGTGAACATCTTGGTGGTTGACAGAGTGTCTGATGAAACGGTCAGGCCGCTTCCCTTTTATAGCACGCTAGCTAGTGATCTATTTTTAGCACACTCAGTTCAACTATCCCCAAGTCCAGGTCCGAGATGTACTGGCGTACGACTGAGCCGCATTGTGTGTGTGTGTGTGTGTCTGTGTGTGTGTGTGTGTGTGTGTGTGTGGGCAGTGGATTTTACATCCGGGATCTTGTCAACATGTGGGTTTCCCAGTGGGTTTTTCCCATCGTTCCTCCGTCTTCCATCCGGGTACTGCGGTTTTACATCCGTGTCCTCATTTTACATCCGTGTTTTTCATGAGCTGCATTGCGCGCGTGTGTGTGTTTGTGTTTGCGTCCATTCGTGCACAATGTAGAATAACGTTCTCTTCGAAAACTTCCTCTCATCGTATCAATATGCTCAGACCCATTCAAAATAAACACAACCAAGAGACATCATCAACAACAGGCACATTGCGTAATACACGTTCCATTATCCTCACACCATCACCACCACCACCACCTGGCGTTGACGCCGTCAACGCTCAGCATGTAGACATATATAGTATGTACGACATGTTATGGTATTCATCAGTGCATGAGTGACTCATTCAGTCGATGGGGGTGGTCGGCCAGCTTGGTAACGAAAAACGTGAAATTGGTCACCCGCTCTACGATCCATTGTGTGTTGGGGCGTTGTTGTTGGGCTCTTCTACCCGCAAACGTGGCTGCGGAACAGAGTGTCGTGTGCGTTGGTGTCGCTGCAACTGACTGGTCAGTTTGAAAAGCCGACCACATTCTTCGCATGGACGCTTGGGTACTTCATGGCGTGCACGTGTGCGGAGCTGTAAATGATCCGGGCGCTGAAACGACAGTGTACATATTGCACAGCTATACCGGGTGGTTCCTTCGTGCTTGGTAGCCTCATGGCGGCGCAAGTCGTGCAGACGAGTGAATGATTTCGAGCATGTAGTGCAAGTGAACATCTTGGTATTTGACAGAGTATCTGATGAAACGGCCAGGCCGCTTCCCTTTTATAGCACGCTAGCTGGTGATCTATTTTTAGCACACTCTACCGCAAGTCGAAGATCGAGACTGGTGTACTGGTGTACGACTGAGTCGCATTGCGCCCGTACGTGTGTGTGTGTGTGTGTGTGTGTGTGTGTGTGTGTGTGCTGTGGATTTTACATTCGGGATCTTGTCAACATCCGGGTTTCCAAGTGGATATTTCACGTCGTTCCTCCGTCTTCCATCCGGATACTGTGGTTTTACATCCGGGTCCCCATCTTACAGCCGGGTTTCGGACACCTGTTGACCTCAATAATTTACCTATGACCTCTGTGAGGTCACTTCCGCTTCCGTTCACGTGACCGGAACTGACCTTTGGCCCCTGCGCGCAATTTTTATCCGGTTTTGTAGCGCGCGCAATGGCCAAAGGTGGTTGACAGAGAGTCTGATGAAACGGCCAGGTCGCGTCCCTTTTATAGCACGCTAGCTGGTGATATATTTTTAGCACACTCTACCCCAAGTCGAGGATCGAGACTGGTGTACTGGTGTACGACTGAGCCGCATTGCGCGCGCGCTTGTGTGTGTGTGTGTGTGTGTATGTGTGGGCTGTGGATTTTACATCCGGGACTGGAACTGTCCTTTGGCCCCTGCGCTCAATTTTTATCCGGTATTGTAGAGCGCGCAGTGGGCAAAGGTCAGTTCCAGTCACGTGAGCGGATGCGGAAGTGACCTCACATAGGTCATATGCAAATTATTGAGGTCAACCGGTGTCCAAAACCCGGCTGTAAGATGGGAACCCGGCTGTAAAACCACAGTACCCGGATGGAAGACGGAGGAACGACGGGAAAAATCCACTTAGAAACCCGGATGTTGACAAGATCCCGGATGTAAAATTCACAGCACACACACACACACACACACACACACACACACACACACACCCACGCGCGCGCGCAATGTGACTCAGTCGTACACCAGTACACCAGTCTCGATCCTCGACTTGGGGTAGAGTGTGCTAAAAATAGATCACCAGCTAGCGTGCTATAAAAGGGAAGCGGCCTGGCCGTTTCATCAGACACTCTGTCAACCACCAAGATGTTCACTTGTACTACGTGCTCGAAATCATTCACTCGTCTGCACGACTTTCGCCGCCATGAGGCAAGCAAGAACGAAGGAACCTCCCGGTATAGCTGTACGATATGTACACTGTTGTTTCAGTGCCCGGATCATTTACAGCGCCACACACGTGCACGCCATGAAGTACCCAAGCGTCCATGCGAAGAATGTGGTCGGCTTTTCAAACTGACCAGTCAGTTGCAGCGACACCAACGCACACGACACCCTGTTCCGCAGCCACGTTTGCGGGTAGAAGAGCCCAATATCGAGGCAGGGGGAACTCCCACCCATCGCACGAGGGCCGATGATGATGTCGCCTTAATTCAACAGTCAATTTCCGACGACAAGACCTTGGGCCAGATTTTGTACGACGTGGAGGGCAAAGTACACTTCGTGGACGAACCCATAAATGTTCCTAGCGATCTGTTACACGAAGGCCATCCAGTGAGTGACATCTATCGGCGTCATTGGCTCAGGATTCGGCACTGTTTCTACCGTCATCGCCCTATTCAAGATAGCTACGTGGAAGCCATCTTCAACGATCAAACTACGGCCTTCAAGTTGAATCTGGCGTTTGGTTATGTGCTGCAGCATAAGGACACAGACCAAGCCCGATATTTTTACCCGAGCATTAACATCTGGGTATTTGACCAACCGTTTACCATCATTAACCGGGCGTCGCTAGAGGCGATTCTGGAGAAACTGGACCCCATGGATCCCTTGGAATGGGCCCAGCAACAACGCCCGAACACACAATAGGTCGTAGAGAGGGTGACCAATGCCACGTTTTTCGTTACCAAGCTGACCGACCACCCCCATCGACTGAATGCGTCACTCATGCACTGATGAATACCATAACATCCCGTACATACCCTATATGTCTACATGCTGATCGTTGACGACGTCAAAGCCAGGTGGTGGTGTGGTGGTGTGAGGATAACAAAACGTGTATTACGCAATGTGCCTGTTGTTGATGATGTCTCTTGGTTGTGTTTATTTTGAATGGATCTGAGCATATTGATGCGACGAGAGGAAGTTTTCGAAGAGAACGTAATTCTACATTGTGCACGAATGGACACAAACACAAACACGCACACGTGCGCAATGCGGCTCATAAAAAACACGGATGTAAGATGAGGACACGGATGTAAAACCACAGTACCCGGATGGAACACGGAGGAACGATGGGAAAAATCCACTGGGAAACCCACATGTTGACAAGATCCCGGATGTAAAATCCACTGCCCCCCCCACACACACACATACACACACACACAATGCAGCTCAGTCGTATGCCAGTCCATCTCGGCCCTCGACTTGGCGATAGTTGAACTGAGTGTGCTAAAAATAGATCACCAGCTAGCGTGCTATAAAAGGGAAGCGGCCTGGCCGTTTCATCAGACACTCTGTCAGTGTCAACCACCAAGATGTTCACTTGCACAACTTGCCAGAAGTAGTTTACTCGTCCGCACGACTTGCACCGCCACAAGGCCTCCACCCACAACGATGCACGGTATACTTGTATAACCTTCGCACGGTCATTTAATCGGAAGAATCCTTTACTGCGCCAAGTACGCTCACTCCACGAGGGCGCGACGGAACAATGTAAGGATTGTGGTCAACTCTTCAAACGATGCAGTCAGTTAAGACGGCATCAGCGTTTGATTCATGTCCCGTCTCTACGGTTTGGGCGACAACTTTCCACTGAAGAGGAGCCGCGGAAGTTCAGACCCAGTGAAGATGAGCCCGGGGAGACGAACGCCACTGGTGATGCGATGACGGAAAGCCCGCCTATACCCACAGTTCAGAAGAGCCTGGATATCCAGCCGGCGTTTCGAGTCATACGCCTGACAACATCGAACATTTTCTGGACGAGCCCATAAATGTTCCTAGCGATCTCTTACAGGACGCCCATCCAGTGAGTGCCCCGTCGGCTGAATGCGTCACCCGTGCACTGATGAATACCATAACATGCCGTAGATAATCTATATGTCTACATGCTGATCGTTGACTTGAGGTCAGTAAACACTTGTACCTAATGTGACGGTGCGCTAAATAATAAAACATGGTGTTTGATATTTCAATTTGTTTTGCTGTGAACATGCTAAACATGCTCAAGGCGGCTCCCCCAGCCTGGGTATGATGTAACATTGGGGATAATAAACTGTATGAACATTGCTGAACTTATTATTCGCGACAACGGCTAGCCGATTGTATAATACAGAACATATATTGTATAATACAGGACATATATGGTACAATACAGGACCGATATGCTATAATACAGCACAGATTTGGTATAATACAGGACATATACTGTATAATACAGGACAGATTTGGTATAACACAGAACATATATTGTATAATACAGCACAGATATGGTATAATAGAGGAGAAATATTGTATAATACAGCACAGATTTGGTATAATACAGGACATATATGGTACAATACCATATATATGGTACAATACAGGACAGATGTGGTATAACACAACAAAGATATGGTATAATGCGTGACAGATATGGATGGTCCATCTCTACACCAAATACCTTCCTTCACTGCCCCAAAATTCCCACTTTCGCTACTACTCCTACTGATGACATGAACATCCCTCAAATCTGGATGTACACCCCGAGAGCTACAAGATAACTCCTCCCACGACACAATCGGACCAAGGATGGTCCACCTCGCCACCAAATACCTTCCTGCACTGCCCCAAAATGGCCACTTGACTTACTACAATCAACTGCGCATGCCCAGATTGACGCGACATGCATTTAAAAAACACGCCATTCTGACTCTACCCCACACAAGCTTCACTTTGACACCTTCCGTGAGCTCAGTAAACACTTGTACCTAATGTGACGGTGCGTTAAATAATACAACATGGCGTTTGATATTTCAATTTGTTTTGCTGTGAACATACTAAACATGCCCATGGCGGCTCCCCCAGCCTGGGTATGATGTAACATTGGGATAATAAACTGTATGAACATTGCTGAACTTATTATTCACGAAAACGGCTATCCGATTGTATCATACAGAACATATATTGTATAATACAGGACATATATGGTACAATACAGGACAGACATGGTATAATACAGCACAGATTTGGTATAATACAGGACATATACTGTATAATACAGGACAGATTTGGTATAATACAGAACATATATTGTATAATACAGCACAGATATGGTATAATAGAGGGCAAAATTTGTATAATACGGCACAGATTTGGTATAATACAGGACATATATGGTACAATACAGGGCAGATATGGTATAATGCAGCACAGATATGGTATAATACAGGACATATATGGTACAATACAGGACAGATACTGTATAATACAGGACAGATTTGGTATAATACAGAACATATATTGCAGAATATTGGAGAGATATTGTATAATACAGGACACATATTGTATAATACAGCACAGATGTGGTATAACACAGGACAGATATTGTATAATACAGCACAGATTTGGTATAATACAGGACATGTATGGTATAATAGAGGACAAATATGGTACAATACAGGACAGATTTCGTATAATACAGGACATATATTGTATAACATAGGACAGGTATGGTATAATGCAGGACAGATGTGGTATAACACAACAAAGATATGGTATAATGCGTGACAGATATGGATTGTCCATCTCTACACCAAATACCTTCCTTCACTGCCCCAAAATGCTCACTTTCGCTACTACTCCTACTGATGACGTGAACATCCCTCAAATCTGGATGCACACCCCGAGAGCTACAAGATAACACCTCCCACGACACAATCGGACCAAGGATGGTCCATCTCGACACCAAATACCTTCCTGCACTGCACCAAAATGGTCACTTGACTCACTACAATCAACTGCGCATGCGCAGATTGACGCGACTTGCATTTTAAAAACACGCCATTCTGACTCTACCCCACGCAAGCTTCACTTTGACACCTTCCACGACCCATTCGGACCCATAGCGGTCCATCTCTACCCCAAACACACACCCACATACCCCCCAAAATGCCTGCTTTCTATACTACGCGCCAGACTGCGCATGCGCAGAATATTGAAAACGGACGAACTATTAGTCCAGACGGATGTTCCTCCACGAGAGCTTCAAAATAAGACCTCATACGACACCATAGGATCATTAGGGGCTCCCCTAGACCCCAAAAAGTCCACCCCGTATGGGCCTATACCCCATAGCCATGCAGTATAGGCCTATGGGCTTACCCAGGCCTCGGTGAACTTTTTCCAAAAATTTCACCGTTTCGCTTCGAAACCCTTCCCATCGTGTTCTAAATGACGAGACGTGAAAAAAAAATCCACACAACCCATATCACAATGAACGTATGTGAATTTCCCAGGTTGAACCTATACTCCCATATAGCCAGTATGGAGATATATAGGCCTATCCACACCTACCCGGTACTTTTCCAAAAATTTCACCGATTCGCTCCGGGACCCCTCCCATTGTGGTTTTCTCGGCGAGACGAGAAAAACGAGACCCCACAACCCATAGTAACACCCACAAAAAAAAATTGACCACCCCTCGCCCCATATAGCCAGTATGAGCCTACATACAGACCTCGGTGACTTTTCCCCAAAATTTCACCGATTCGCTCCGGGACCCCTCCCATTGTGTTTTTCTCGGCGAGACGAGAAAAGCGAAACCCCACAACCCATAGTAAAGCCCACAAAAAAAATTAACCACCCTTCTCCCCATATAGGCAGTATGAGCCTATATACAGACCTCGGTGACTTTTCCCAAAAATTTCACCGATTCGCTCCGGTGTGACGGAAACGGTTGTCCGATGCATCCAGTGTCCGGGGGACACTCGCGTCTAGATGTAAGGGTCCCAAGACACTAAGATCTGGATTTAATTGTCCGTCGGGCATTCAGGTCTGGATTTGGATGTCTTGGGACACCGGCTTCCAGGAGACGAAAGTCCTAACCTGGAGCCCAGTGTCCGCCTCGATTAGTACTTCCGATTTTCCATCCAGTTTGCACGTAAAGATGTTTACCAGAGAGTAGTATAGAAAGGGGAGTTACGGCGTTATTGCCCTGTTTCCGACAGGTGGCGCCAACAGGTCATTTCCGTTTGACCTTTGTGAAGTCACTTCCGGTTCGCTCATGTGACATAAATTGACCTTTAACCCTGCGCATGATTTCCGCTATTGTGCGCATTTCCACTATTGTGCACTTCCGATCACGTGACCGGAACCGAGAGTGACCTCACAAAGGTCAGACAAAAGTGACTTGTTGACGTCACCGGTTGTAAGTAGGTCAATAACGCGCTAAGCCCCCCTCTCTCTATCTCTCCCTCCTACCCAGGAGGTGAGTGAGGATGAAAATGAAATGAAAAAAAAACAAGACAATTTTAACAGAAAATCTTGAAATTTATGCTAAGAAATAGCCAGGTGAGTCTGCATCACACCTAAGGGCTTTTCCTCGTGATTTTTCGCCTCTTTGCTTGTCCGGTGGGAGCTTGTTCACTACAATGAAGAATACAACATATTGGCGAGCATACATTACAACAAGTCAAAACGAGAAATAACACGTTCTGTTTCTATGAACGCAAGTCGCGATATGTAATTGTTCTATCAAGGTGTGGAAGCTGCCATTCATTGGGGTAACTAGGCCACTACTTGTATTCTTTTAACGGCATATTCCGTGGGTCTTCCAAAGACGGGGTCAAATTTGCATGTTTTCTATATATCTTTGACTATTTCATGCAAACAATTCCTTGTTTAACCCTACCAGGCCTGTGAGAGGGACATTCGACACCCCTCCCCCCCATCAAACTTTCTGCGCAATCTCCGGAATGACAATAAATTGAGAGCTGACACTCCGTGAATTTGTAGTTTATCATATTGGGGTCATTTGGAGCCTATATGCATAACCTTCCGAGCAGAGGGTCACGGTTAAAATCATGAGTAATTTATCATGCATTTTTTTTTGGAAAAATTACATGAATAAAGTTTTCGCAAAATTTTATAAAAAAATCGACCAAGAAAGGTATAAAAGCGGCCATCTTGGATTTTTTTTTTTGCTTTGCATTTTATTTTACAGGTTGACGGAAAGGTATAGTGTGCTAAGTTTCAGTTCCTTCGCCTCAAGGGATAAGAAAAATAGTTAGGGGAGGGGTTGGGGGTGAGGCAAAGTGCCCCCCCCAGGCCTGGACAGGTCCTAAATATCCCAGGCCAGATAAGGTTAACACAGAATTTCTTCAGATTTCTCGCATTCTTAATAACGGCGGAAACTTTTAATTCGCGAAGTGAAGCTAGTAACCGCAGTGTAAAGGTTACTCCGCGGTTTAAAGGTTTACTCATTCATTCATTCATTCATTGATTCATTCATTTATTCATCAAGATAAATTAATTGTACAATTTATAGTTGTAAAAGGCAGTTGGCCGGAATAAAAGCCCAGAGGACTTGTTCTGTTCCTGTGGTAAACAATTCAATTATACATACGAATATAAGTTAAAGAAGCTGGTGAGTATTGATATGAATGTATGCCGCGAGAACATTAATAAATAAAAACAAACACGTATCCTCCGGCAATCAACAAACTCGACGGTTTAAAGGTTTACTCTGTGGTTTAAACGGTGTAAACGTTTCCAAGAGTTATGTTTGGTTTTCGTTGAAAAAAAATACGATAAAGTCATTTATGACGACGTTACTAGAAATGACAAAAATATAAAGAAAACATGTGATCAACTAAAATCTGTTTGCAGAAAATAGGCGAAAATCAAGAACATCCCCAATAAATGCAGAAAATGTAATAAAAAAATGTAAAAAAAACTAATTGATCGATGTCCCCTATGGGTCACCCTTATTCAATCTTGGAAAGAATAGCGAAATATACCCGGCGTTTGTCATGAATGCATCATCAGTTTGCGAGCGCCTTAGGTTGAACTACCGGTAATGTATATTAGCCATATATGAAGTCTACAAAATATATTAATTGCGGGTCACAATGACACACTGTTCCCATTTCTATGTAAATGGGTGATACCAAAAAAGAATAGTATCTCGCTCAAACAATCAAAGATAAAACTCATAATAAATATATTCACTTTCAATGATCAAAACAACGAAATTTTGTTGGCATACTGCTACCTGATAATTCCTTTGAGCAGCTCGACGTACGGAACGCTTCTCTTGCTGACTTTTCCCGGCTTCGTACTTGTCGATATTGTTGGCCAAATATCGCAGAATATCGGCAGGATCTAAGGATGACATGGGTCTGATTGTGGACAGGAAAATGTGGAGGTCAGCTTTTATACACACCTGGTCAGGTACACAGAAAAGAAAATTTAAGGAATATTCCCCGACTGTTACACCAGCAGAATATTCCTCATGGAATATTCCTTACCATGTTAAGGAATTTCCTTAACATGCTACGAAATATTCCATATTGAATTTTAAGGAATATTCCGCTGGTGTAATTGTCGGAGAATATTCCTTAAATTTTAAGGATTTTTTTTCAGTGTACTCAATATAATCCATTAATTTCGCAGATGTGCCATATATGAATGCAGTAAATCAGATGCATGTAGATCTCGTGATTTATTTTGCATTGATGTTACGCTTTATTCATTTGATTATTCTTTTAATGATACCAGATGCGCCCCTTTACGGTTAATGTGAAAACAAATTAAAACTTGTATGTTATGCAAACAAATGACCGGATCCTACTTCAAGAACGGCGAGTCAGCTTGAAATGTCCGGAGAGATCGTTCACGATATCCCGCAGTCAGAAGATACGGACCGAATATGAAAAGATCTTGAGCATTATATTTGCATATCGTAAAATATTCTAATTTTGCCCGGACTACGCGAGAAGTCGTAAGTAGTACCAGCGGACAAGCGTGGTCATTTTAGAGTAACATTAATTACAACAGTAATAGAGATCTCCGACATGACAATTTCCTCAATATTTACGGATGTCAGAAACGTGATATACATTTTCATTAGATATCTCAATATCTCGTGTTTCTTTCTGATTTCGCAACATTCACAAAGTCATATGCGTGCGAAAATTAATCCAGCGCGGAAATTAGGATTCGGGGTGAGAAGATTTTCACCTGGGTGAAAACAGGGTTTCACCTGGGTTAAAACAGGTTTCCACCAGGGTGATAGCGTTTACGCCCAGGTGAAAACCTTCACGTTTGCACCTGGGTGGAAACTTAGGAGTGAAAGAACACCCCCGCCCCCACACACCCAAACTGAAAAAAAATATAAACAAAACTAAAATTAATAGCATGTCGTATAAGATGTATATTGACCTAAATACATAAAATAATTTTTTTTTCTAAAAAAAAATATATATTTAACAAAGATGCGACGGTATAACTTTACCAGACTAAAGCTGTACATGAGAAATGCAGAAAATCAAACAATTTCAACTGACCCCGACTAGGATCGAACCCACAATCTTACCTTCTGCTGTACTGTCTGTCCATCGTCTATGCCTTTACCCACTGCACCACCGATTTGCTGGCCGAACTTCTGTTCAGAATTTCTAGTCTTTACTATTCCCTTAGATTCATGTCTATGTATGGACGTCCACCCTGACCCTGGACCTGTCAGGCAAAACCGAAGAAATCAACAACAAGAGCCGGTACGTACATTTTTCCAGAATTGCCAAAGCGTCTGCAATAAACTAGAAGATTTACAGAAATTCCTGAGTGACATTAGTTTTGATATATTTGGAGCCACCGAGTCATGGTTGATGCCAACAATATTGGACTCTGAAGTCGTAGACGAAAACATCTACAGATTATATCGTCGCGATCGTGTGGATACGAATTCAGAAAAGGAAATCGTCGGGGGAGTATTCATTGCTGTGACAACTAAATTTATTTCTAAAAGGTGTAAGGAATTCGAGACGTCCAGAGAAATCCTCTGGATTGAAATTTCACTGAGTGACAGAAAATTGTATGTCGGTTGTGTATACATGCCTCCAGATAAAACAGCTGTATGTTTGGAGGAATTCTATAACTCCCTACAGAAGTTTCAACTATACTCCCAAGACAATGATCCTATTTTAATTTATGGTGATTTTAATTTAAGGGACTTGAAATGGAAACCGTCTGCAGTGGGTAGTTATGCCGAACCAGAGACGTTCTCATCCACTCATTCTGGGAAGTTTTTGGATATTCTTGTGGAGTTTAATCTACTGCAGTATAATCATCACCCAACTCATATGGGAAACGCATTAGATCTAGTTGTGGCAAATTTCCCACTCTCCAGCGTTGAGTTGGTAGCAAAAGCTGTGAAATCTAAGCACGACGCACTTTCAGCGGAGTTCTTTGTCCCAAAACTTGTACAGAACAAAACAGCACAAAGGACTGTTTACAACTTTAAAAAGGCAGACTTTAACCATCTAAGGCGACTGCTCGATCTCTATCCGTGGTCGTCTTTACAAAACTTGGACGACGTGAATGAATGTGTTGACTTCTTTTATGACTTTCTCTATTGTGCAATTGAAGACAGTGTTCCCAAGGTCCAGGTAAAACAAAAGACTTTCCCGAGCTGGTATGACAATGACCATATTTGTGCGGTGAAGGAGAAAGAAAAAGCCCATAGAAGGTACAAAAGAACTAAACGCCCTGATGATCACTTCGCATTCGCGCAGCTCAGGGCTGTTGTGAAAAATCTGCAAGATTTCAAGTACAACGAATACCTCATGCAGATTGAGGAAAGTGTTTGTACGGACAATAAACGATTTTGGTCTGATGTAAAAACTAAATATAAGAGTTCTTCGGTCCCGAACACTGTGTCTTTCAATAACGTTCGGGCCGATTCATCTTCTGAAATTGCTGATTTATTTAATCAGTATTTTAATTCTGTGTACGTAACTGATAATATACCCGACACTGTACCTGAATTCATGATCCTGGAGTTAACAGTACTCTGAATATTATTAAAATTGAACTCCAGGACATAATATCTCTCCTGCAGGAAACAGATACTAGGAAAGCGTGTGGAGCAGATGGGATATCTGGTATAATTTTGAGAGAGTGCGCTCAAGAGCTTTCCATACCTTTGTCAATTATATTTCGAAAATCTCTGTGCTCCGGAATATTTCCCGATAGATTTAAGACAGCAAATATCATTCCAATATTTAAGAACGGAGACAAGAGTGAAGTTACCAATTACAGACCCGTGGCTTTATTGCCCCTGTTTTCAAAGGTATTTGAAAAGGCTATACATAAATCTGTTTTCAACCATGTCAAGCCATATATGAGTGAACACCAACATGGTTTTTTTCTGGTCGCTCGACATCCACGAATTTATTATCTCATGTGGATTTCATTTCTCAAGCCATTAACTCTAAGCAACAAGTTGATTGTATATATGTAGGCTTGTCAAAGTCGTTTGACACCATTAACCACCGGGTTTTACTCCATAAATTAAAACAATTTGGAATCACAGGCAACCTACATAATTTATTATGTTCTTATTTGATGAACAGGAGGCAGAAAGTGGTTATTAGTGGTCATTCGTCTGATGTTAGCTTTGTACCATCTGGTGTGCCCCAGGGATCTATTTTGGGGCCATTGTTATTTCTCATTTATGTAAATGATGTGCCCAATATACTACATTGTGCTTTACCATCTATGTATGCAGACGACACAAAATTGTCCCTGGTAATAAGAGGAGAGGCTGACTGCAGGCGTCTGCAGACTGATTTTAACCGTTTTTGCTTCTGGTGTAAACAGTGGAAATTGATTATAAATGGCTTGAAAAGTTATATTATTTCTTTCACCACCAAAAAGAACGTTATTTTATATAATTACCAGTCTGATAATCAACCTCTCCTCAGAGTTTACGAGATCAAGGATCTTGGTGTTACCCTCCGATCCGATATTGATTTTAAATTACATATAGATTCATTTTGTGCCAAAGGCTATAAAATGCTTGGTCTTATAAAGAGATCATGTAAAACGTTTAAATCTATAGAATCGCTGAAATGTTTGTATATATCACTGGTAAGAAGTAGGCTGGAATACTGTTCTTCTGTATGGTCACCCAGCACTCAAATACTCAAGGACAAAATTGAACACGTACAATCAAATTTTATCAAGTTTTTATGTTTTAAATGTGGTGTCGACTTTTATACTTTGGGGTATGAACGTGCATATTGTCATTTTAATCTGCAGCCACTTTACAAACGCCGTCAACTTTTAGATCTTATAACATTACACGGCATTTTAAACAACCGTTATGATTGTCCTTATTTGTTATCTCAAATAAACTGTTATGCCCCAACTAGACAGCTACGACAAAGACCTGTTTTTATGTACCAGCTGCAAGAGTGAACGTACGTAAATTTTCGTTCTGCCCAAGAACAATGGTTTTATGTAATGACTTTTTATTAAACCCATCTTATGATATTTTCAATACGAAAACAGTTTTTAAGAAACAGGCAATCAAATATCTTATGAAGTAAAATCATGTTATATCAACGCTAATATCTCCACTTTTATGTGTTATACAATTACGTAAGCTCGTTAAACTTATTAACTGTATATTTTTGTTAACTGTATTCTAATGCATATATTGTTATTTTGTATGAATAAGTGTGTGATTCTTGTATATGGTGTTTTCCGAAGTCTGTTATTGGGTCTTCTGGCCTGTTGACTTTGTAACGAAATAAATAAATAAATAAATAAATAAATATATAGGTCAACCGGACTCTGAGGTATGCCGGACTCTGAGGACTTCCATAGCTGTGGAAGAGCCCATAGTCCGCCAGATGCCATGGTCCGGGCCCTATATATATAAGAAGGGACATTCCTGTCTAGATTTCAGTGACCGGGACACCAACGATATCAGGACTCTGGTTTCTGCTGGTAGGAGGACAATGGTTTCCGAGGGAGGACTTTCGTATCTGGATCTGGGTGCCCTTCGGGCACCCAGATCCAGATACCATGGTCCCCGGACCCTCATATTTGGCGGACCACCGTTGCTTCCACACCGGGATCCCTCCCATTGTGTTTTTCTCGGCGAGACGAGAAAAACGAGACCGCACAACCCATAGTAAATCCCACAAAAAAATTTGACCACCCCTCCCCCCATATAGCCAGTATGAGCCTATATACAGACCTCGGTGACTTTCCCCAAAAATTTCACCGATTCGCTCTGGGGCCCCTCCCATTGTGTTTTTCTTGGCGAGACGAGAAACACGAGACCCCACAACCCATAAATAAAGCAAAGGAAAAAAAAGTGACCATCCCCATACCCCATACAGGCATTTTCCCTTACATTGTATAATACAGACCCCTATTGTAGGGGTAAAGCCCGTGTTCCGCTTTTTATATTTTTGGAAAAAATCCTAATTTTACATGCACCCACCCCATTGACTTGATAGGCAGGCCCCGATAAGCCCGGGGACCGATATTAGCCCTTTTAGCTAGAGTTGATAGGGGTTTTCTCCTATTTTAGGGATAAAGTCCGTGTTTCGCTGTTTATATTTTCGGGAAAAAATCATAATTTTACATGCACCCACCCCATTGACTTGATAAGCAGGCCCCGATAAGCCCGGGGGCCGATATTAGCCCTTTTGGCTAGAGTTGATAGGGGTTTTCCCCTATTTTAGAGGTAAAGTCCGTGTTTCGCTTTTTATATTTTCGGAAAAAAGATCCTAATTTTAGATGCACCCACTCATGACTGAATGGCCCTCGAGGAGCGCTTCACTTTGACACCTCACTCGACCCATTCGGTCCACTAGGGACCCACCCCGGTCACAAAACGTCTATTCCCATACTCTTTTTACACTGTGAACAAGCTGTGGTGATAAAGTGCCAAAAAATCACCAATAACTAGCTCCGTTTTCCTACTGGTCTTGTTTTGACGAAAGCGATGATTTCAAGAAAACGTCACCACTAGTGGTATTGTGCATTCCGTTCTGACACTAACCCATACTGCTGATTTTCCTTTTCCGTCACCAGTTTCCCCCTCCCCTTAAACTACTGATACTGGTGACGTTTGTTAAAATCATCGTTTAGGTCTCCGAGATGCGATTCCACTGTTGGTGACAAATTATTAAATCACCGATAATATCTCAGCGGTCAGTCTTTGATGTCATGGGTCGATGCGCCGGTAGAGATAAATGTTCTCGCGGAGGAACGGGTCTTTCGCTTATCGGGATTATCGGTGACGCGCAGACGATACCAGTGTTCAACTATCAATATCTGCTGTTAATCACCAAATATGAGCGGAAATCAGCAAGGGTCCATAAGTACAAATACGTTGCGGATCCAATCTCATTTACTGAGTAAAGCTGTTATGTACGAAGTTGGTTCATGTATCATGAAATAATAGCGAAAACTTGAGGGGAAGTACGATACGACCTACTAAATATTTACGACGTTTACAAACTGGCTGATGGAGGAGAGGTTATAGCTGCCCAATGTCAGAATTCTCCGTATTGGTGAGGGGTGGTGCGGCGAGCTTGGGAGAGGTGGCGAGAGGGGGGGGTTACCCTGCCGCTTTCCGTTGTAGCCCATCGGGCCATTGAGACATTTTGCATTTGTTTTGTCAGACTGAGGTTATGTTCATCTTGAGCCCATTATCATAATCCTAGCCCCCCCTATATATTTTCTCTACCGCTAAGGCTAGATCTCTGAAACTTGCCACACAGTATCTTGGATTCAAGCTATTCCGCAAAATGCAAAAAAATCCAAGATGGCCGCCATGATGACGTCACAGTGACGTAATTTTCTCGGAAGCCATTTTTCATCCTTTTTGGGTCGATTTTTCGAAATTTTCATTTTTCAGATTTTTCTCTCCAAAAAATCTAATAAAATAGAGAATAATAAATTGCATAAATAAAATATTTTTAACCCCTTTTACGCAAGAAAAATGTGAAGAAATGGAGCGCAAAGAATGAAAAACACGATTTTCGCGGATACCACATGGCGCCATTTTGAATTTACCCATGATCCTGTGCCCGGGGGTTATTGACAATAGACTCAAAATGACCCCAATAAGATAAGCTTAAAAGTCACCAAGTTTCAACCTCCTCTGAGTTGTTTCGGAGCAGCAGAGAAAAGTTCACTAGGGGGGCACTTTCCGCCGTCGGAGCTATGCCCCCTGAAAACTACAAAAAGCATATGTCAGCTAACAAGGTGATTCCACGTAGAAAAAATGTCTTAAATTGATATGCATGTAAAATAAACGAATGTGACTTATATATTTATAGGATACTATACTATAATTATATAATTCACACGATTCATTTATAGGTGTACTAAACTGACCATCATCTGTTCATGTGATTGAGCGTACACTGTTTAAGTTTTAGTTTAAATATATATATATCTAAAATCAGACATTATCTCCTCGAGTGCACCACGTGACGTGATGTGTTATAGGACGGATGTATGTGTTAAACCAGACATTCAAACGGAGTCAAACATAAGTATATCAATATCGATGTCTGCTGATGCGAAGCAAATGTTAAAATTATGATGGTCGAGAAGGGACATCGCTGTATTGTATTAATGAATCTGGACCGACACACGAAGGCCGGGTACGAAGTCAGGATGTGAAGAGCGAACTCAGGATGCGAAGTCGCGAAGGCAAGATGCGAAGTGTTGAAGCCAGGATGCGAAGCGCGAAGTCAGAATGCGAAGGCAGGATGCGAAGTCAGGATGCGAAGGCAGGATGCGAAGTCAGGATGCGAAGCGCCACGTCAGGCTGCGAAGTCGCGAAGGCAGGATGCGAAGTGGTGAAGCCAGGATGCGAAGAGCAAAGTCAGAATGCGAAATCAAAACAAAACAATGCAAACGGCTGGAAGCGAAGCGTGTAGTCAGAATGCGAAGGCATGATGCGAAGTGCGATATCAGGATGCGAAGCCGGGAAAGCAGGATGCGAAGTGGCAACACCAGGATGCGAAGCGCGAAGTCAGGATACGAAGGACGAAGACAGAATGCGAAGCGCGAAGTCAGGATGCAAAAGCAGGATGCGAAATGCGAAACCAGGATGCCAAGCGCAAAGTCAGGATGCGAAGTTAGGATGCAAAGCGCGAAGATAGAATGCTAACTCGCGAAGGCAGGATGCGACGGCAGGATGCGAAGCGCGAAGTCACCGCACCTGACTTCGCCACTTCCTGTCCTGCCTACCCGGGGAACTTCGCATCTTGAATTCGCATCCTGACTTCGCATCATGACTCAGCGCTTGCATCCTGACTTCGCACTTCGCACCCTGCTTTCGTTCTTCGCATCCTGCCTTCGCATCCTGACTGCGTGTTTCGCATCCTGGCATCGCCAATTCGCATCCTGCCCTAGCGACCTCGCATCTTGCCTTCGCATCCTGACTTCGCGCTTCGCTTCCAGTCTTCGCAATATTTTGTTCTGATGTCGCATGCTGACTTGGTTTCGCATCATGGTTTCGCCACTTCGCATCTTGCCTTCGCATCCTACCTTCGTGTGTCGGTCCGTAATCATTAACACAATACAGCGATGTTCCTTCTCGGCCATGATATAAAATACAATCATAAATCTACGTACATAATTTATTTCCGAGAAAACGGGCAGAAGGCATCTCCGGCAAACTAGGACCGGGAGTTACCGGTGCCTATGCCTCGCCTGTTGCTCTATGAGAATTCGCTCATTTGTACTTTGTGTTAATAAATCGTATTCGTATCGTACTGTTTTCTATTGTTCCAAGACGAAATATCACTAGAAAATAAAATAGATTCAGGCATGATGTGTGAATTTTTGACTGCGGCGAATTTATGGTAGATCCGCCCTTCAAGATGTGTGTTTTATGTTCATGTATCTAAGTCTTATACACGTTTAAATATCAGTTCCCCCTCCCCAAAGCCAATATATGATAACAAGTGGAATATAGGTGACCAATTCACCATTGCCAACTAACGTAATATACCTCGAAATAATTCCATAATAATTACGGGTGTTTATTTCTGTCTATCTACATGAACGTCTCGAAACTAGACCTATACGTTGAACTTCGAGCAAAATACCGGCTCGAATATTTGCATTTAGTATAATAAAATGAACCGTGGGTACAGCTAATCCGATTAGTTGATATACTTGTACAACAAGAGGAGAGACTTGTTACTTCATTGGCGTGATTTTTCTGCCTTTGTGTATCAGATTTGTCGTAACGATAAATGTCATCCGGAGAACACTGGTCAGCCAAGCTGATCAGGCGAATGGAATACGTCGATGTATTCTTGTAAACCTCAAATTGAACGGGCACTATACAATAATAATTAGATGGAATCGCGCGGTTATCGGGCGGTTCAAAACGTACTAGAACTGTAGGATGTACTGGGCGATGTAAACAGTACCGGGCGGTGTACGTCAACAGGCGGCATCGGAGAGAATACCGAGCGGTGTACAAAGTACCAGAGGGTACAAGAAAACAAACTGGTACGGAGAAAACTTGCACATTTAATCAGAAACCGATAAAAAAAACAGACGAAATGTTGTATCAAACATGTAAAATAATGCCTGACTGCGAATCTTAGCAGACGTTAACAGAAAACCGCGTTTAATAACTCAATCACGGTAAGAACGAAAAGACCACAGCCAGTTCTATAATTTTCTTACATTATACCGAGGGAGACCGACTAGGAAAGATCAGACAGATGAGAGTGCGATTAATACCGTACACCGGGTACGTTAGAAAACGGCAAATTTTAGTCGTAATTTATATGGGACATACACAATATTTTATGAGACATCACAGAAGAGTGCATCAGACGATATCAAAAGTGTCGGGCAGTGCACCGTATAAGGACACAAACTGGTAGAAACCTGCAGATTTAACTTCAAAGGATATGTGACGACAATACGTGTGAGATGGTAATCAACATGATTTTTTGTCAATCCAAAACCTGCCAAATCAGATGTATCTAGAAGTTTACATACTGAAATAGCAACCACGAACAAACTGAGGTGCTCCGTTGTATAAAAATGGACATATGAACGATCAAAATGGGCTCCACGGCCTGATTTGGTATTTTTGAGGCATTTGAATTGAGATTTTTCTCTTATAGCAAAAATATGACACCTCAAACCAAAATAATTTTGCAACACAATATATGAGGAAGTTGTTTGTTGTTTTTTTTTGGATAGAACCACGAATGGTTTTGGTTTGAGGTGTCACAATTTTGCTAAAGGAGAAAACCCTTCATGAAAATGCCCCAAAAAAACGAAAATAGCCCGGGAGCACGTTGTGATCAATCATATCTCCATTTTTATGCAACTGAACATCTCAGTTTTTGTTCGAAGGGGATATTCCGGTATGTAAACTTCAAGAAAAATCTTTTATGGCAGGTTTTGGAGTGGAAAAAGAAAATCGGCTTTATTATCATCACACACAATGAGTTTTTCGTATGTAAACGTCACATATCCTTTACAGTACCGGGTGGTGAATGAAGTACCGGACGATATAAGCAAACAAAACGATTTAAATAACTCAGCCTTATCTATCATATTAATAATCGCGCGTTTTTCTTGAGCTGCGAACCACAAGAATTCGCTTGTCGGATTCAATGTTAATTTGTTTCTGTCCTTTATTGCCTTTGTGATCTGGTAATGGTTACTCAGTGAAATAATTTCTTGCGGATAGCAACTTCCTAAATAATTATGCAAATAAAACGAATCGTACAACTGACTGGACCTGTCTTTCTTCTCGTTGTGCAAGTATATCAGCTTATCGGATTAGCTGTAGCCCAATGTTCATTTTATTATACTAAATGCAAATATTCGGGCCGGTATTTTGCTCGAACTTCAACGTATAGGTCTAGTTCCCAGACGTTAATGTAGATATCACAACACATATAAGGGAAGTGGGAATAGGTGCCGACATACTGACAGAGTCACATGACTTCACAGTATAGTCTTCTGGTTAACTTATTCCAAGGCACATACCACAAATCTAACGATTCGTAATATGTGTTGTATCTTAGGTACGCTTTTATTGTACCTGCTCATGTGGTAACTTGGATGACATGACCACACGGCCCCTAGCAGCGGCATAAGCGGTATTAGATACAAATCTAGAGAGCTATGATGGAAATGCTCTGACAACTCGTATATTGGTAATTGTTGAGCTGTGTCGTTGCGACAACTCGTACACTGGGCGTACACTTATAGACAGAACTAAGCACCCGTAATTATGATGGAATTATTTCAAAGTATACTACGTTAGTTGGCAATGGAGAATTGGTCACCAATATTCCACTTGCTATCATATATTGGCTTTGGGGAGTTGGGACTGATATTTAAACGTTTATCAGACTTAGATACATGCACATAAAACACGCATCATGAAGAGCGGATCTACCGAAAATTCGTAGGGGGTTCGACTATGACAGCCCAATCGGCGCGGGTCCAGGGAAGCTCGGGATCCTATATCGCCGCAATCAAAAAGTCACACAAAATGTCTGAATCAATTTTGATTTTCCAGTTGTATTTCGTCTTGGAACATTTGCAAACAGTACGATACGAATACGATTTATTAACACAAAGTTAAAATAAGCGAATTCTCATAGAGCAACAGGCGAGGCATAGGGCCCGGTAACCCCAGGTCCTAGTTCGCCGGAGATAGGTTCTGCCCGTTTTCTCGGAAATAAATTATGTACGTGAGTAGTATATAGTGAGTTAAATCTATAGTAATTCGTTACTCTTGATCTAATTACCCCAGGGGGGCAGTTAGAGGGATCAAATTACGGTCGTAATGTGATATGGGGTATTGAGCAAGTATTGGACTAATAATATGATGAAATATGAAACTCGTATTCGAATCATGAGAGGCGAAAGGACAGGGGATATAAATTGTTTGAAGTAGGCTGTAAACATGAATATTCATAGAATTGACGTCACACATGACCTACAAGTAAGTAGGGGAAAACCGTTCGGCTATAGCGTGACACAATTCGCACACTCGGGTGTACTATGTTAAGAAACCTACCTTTTATCTTTTGGCTTTAATAAATTCAGTAGCTTCCACTGTATTTATATATACATACGCCCTAAGGCTTAAACAAGAAATAGAAGTCCTGCGTTCACAAGTCAAGAGACTATAACGTTAAATGTAGCCTATTCATACACGTTTGCTGAAGAAATATGTGTCAGGCATTTACAATCAAACACGCTGTGTTGTAGCAGCTGTACTATATAGGTCACAGACCGGGTTGAAACTGTTACAGGCATAGTCTAGCCCACCGACGTACGTTATACCAAATCTAGGTTACAAAGGTCAACATCTGTTTTAAATAAACCCGGCTTGTCTCCACTAAGGACAAGTTCATACATCGGCTCTCGAATCATTCTGGTGTTACAATTTTCCAAACAACTTCTGTATCAAGGGCGCTTAATGGTGGTATTACTTTTGCCAGGAATATATGGTGTATTTATTCACATATAGAGTATACAGACAAGCCATCTGTACTTCAGACCAAAGTGAGTCAGCAAGGGGAAAATAAAGGGATGAGAATGTTTGGGAATCAGATGTATTCCTACTTGCAAAAGAAGGATGCTTTTACATATTTTTATCCGAAGCGGAAAGTTTTGGAAGATCGGATATCGACAACTTATCTCGATATCTAGCCCTTCCTTAACATAACCTCGTCCATAATGCTCTACATTGTACAGAAATAATGTTCTCTTATGTTTACATTGTATTATTATTTTCTTTGAATGGGTGTACAATGTCAATAATTACATTAGCCTGAGAAAAGAGCTCCAGTTGCAATGAAGGAATAAAATCATCTGGCAGGGCCACAATTGCTGTTTGGTGTCGGGTTTTATTTATTTCATCACTAATTAGGGGCTTACGTTCGGTGGATGAAATTACTAACATAATTGCGAACATTTGGTGAGTACGAAACTCGTTTTTTATTCTTATATTCGGAGCACTTCATAAAAAGTACATACATAATTAAAAAGCAAAGTTAATACACTTACATACAAGCAAGAAGTACTACGTGAAAGAAATTGTAGGCTCGGTCATAAAAGCCAGAGCTATAAAATTACAAATCTATAACGCTAATAACACATCAGTGACCTAAGAATTACTGCGACTCTTTAGCCTCCTTCCTTCAAGAACGTTACATCTATTAATGGCGCTCGAACCTGCCATTTTTGGGCGATAAACCGATGTACGAGTATGTCATTCCTGTGTAAGTCTGAAGTAAATTTATGCCTGACAGATGCCATTGAATGTCCACGACAAGTCAGCAGAGCATAAACAATACAATATTGCCCGCAAACGCTGCTAAAATGCCCTTGCAACCGTGTAGTGTTAAAGCTCCAATGCTTTGACCATTTATTCAAAGCATTTTTAAATTCTCTGTGCTTGGGAGCTCTGCCGTAAGAATCAAAGAAAGTTCCCATTCCCGCCTTGTCGATGTACAGGGCTATCCAGTGTTCTCCCTTCTTCTTATGAGTGAGTGAGTGAATAGAATTTAACGTCGCTTTCAACAATATTTCAGCTATATCACGACGAACCAACTAAGCACCACCCAGCCCAGTTGTGTTCTTGCTACTTCAAAGAAGAGATCTTTGAAGCAGCATGGAACCATCCACCCTCCATCCACCCTATAAAACACTGAGAACAGCACACAAGACACAGACAGGACGTTTACATGGTGCAATAAAGACAAGTGATATTACAGTGCTAGACACCACATTATCAAGTTCCTGTTGCTTCTCAGTAAAATGCATTGAAGCAACAGGAACCTGTGCCCACCGGACACCCACCAACCACCCGCTTCTTCCTCTTCTTCTTATGAGTGTCGGTATTGCACACATACAAGGCTGGGAGTCTTGCAGAGCTTTTAGGAAGTTTGTCTCTCCGAAAAACCCCTCGGAAGGCTTCTTTAGTAAACCGGTCCCGGCTTAGGATATACCTTATCTGCTCAGTATCCATTATGTGGCGAAGTCAGTTATGATGTTCCTACTTCTGTCGATCATGAGCATGTTGTCGAATTCTCCGTAGCAAATGACGTTTATGGTGTTTGCTAGCGGCACTGCGAAGTGCATCTCCAGACGCAAGTTCCCTGTCTTCACCAGGTTGAAGTGACTGCCCCCACCCAAATCGGGTGACAAATCGAAGCAGAATAGCGTGTACCCAGAGCCAAAATCGTTCCTGGTAATGTCGTTGCCTTCGTCTTTATATAATTGAACAGTGGAGGTAAACAGACCCAGGTAGCTTCTGATGTAATTTTGTGCGACGAAGTCAGGCTGAAGAGGTTTTGCAGGAATCTGTTGTCCATCTACGTGGAGCGCAACATGATTTATATTGCAGTGTTTAAAATGATAGGGGTTACGTCTGAAATCCCCATTGAAAGCTAAAGTATCCACGCAGCCTATGACAAGCTTCTTGGGCAGTTGACCCAGAAATACGTTTTCATAATTGACTGATAAATTCCCTTGTGGCACAGAGAAGAATTTGGTGTCTACGCGAGTCAGTGGGTAACGAGCATGACCATGCTCGAGGGCCTTCATATGTCCAAGCTGTACTGCTGGGTTTATTTTCACTTTGCGAGTAAACATAGAGGCTTGCTGAATGCGAATTTTGTAGGCTACACCCACTGTAGGCGACATGAGGGCGAAGGCATTTTACTGCGTACTAGCCTCAGTTTCAGGTCCACACCATTCAGAAGATATCGGGACTGTGTAAAGAGGTCCAAATGCAGTTTACCCATCATGTCTATAGGTCTGCTTCTTGCCGTGTATGTTTTACGCTGTGCCAATCCTCTGTTATCAGCCACTTCCATGTGGCGTGGGGTGTCCTTCGACCACAATGAGGCCGTTAGCTGCGAGGTTTTGGCTTCAATACCATAACTCAGCAAAGTTTCCAGTAGAGCTCTGTAAGGGTAATGGTTGTTGGAAGAGGAGACCAATTTCTCATTTATACTAAAATCGACTTGACTAAACAGTGAATGTAACCACAAATTCACCGGACCTACGTCATCCGCGTCTCCAATATCGGTGCCAGCTTGAGTGACGATTTTGGCTTTGACGTACAATAGCGAGTTTGCCAAATCAATGTAATCCTCTCCAGATCCTGATATGCTGAATTCTATAGGTCCGCTGTCCGTGATGCTAGACAAAGGGTGGTGCTCGATCCATTGTCCTTGCTCCACGGAAGTTTGAGTTGGAGGTATCGAGAAAATGTCTAATTCACCGTTGGCGCACTCGCAGGAGAGGGGGTGTATGAGTGCCATGGTCAGCGGTTGAATATGTCCCTCGTTCTTCTGCGTTTGCTTCTGGACCGACTGGTTGTGATTGAAGTTGCTTTTCGTTTTATACCTATTTTTCCCCCTGGTGAGGCACGCCTTCCTGGAGGTTGACGAGTAACTTGATGAACGGCTTTGTCTAACAGATTTCTCCCCGCCTCTTTTACCCGTCGAGCTGCTGCTTCTTTTGGTTTCTCTCCGCCTAATATATCACTAGCGAATTGTAAACCGGTACCGAGTGCTTCTTTTCTTACAGCCTTAGCACCACGTTTCACGAAGGGTAAAATAGTTTTCAACACCCCTCTTAAAATATTTCCCAAACCGTGACCTTTCTGGTATCTGGTGCCCACAAAGACAGGGAGTCCGTGTCCCGCCTGCTCTGAATAATAATGTACGTACTTCGCAGGATCCGACTGAAAGGGGACTCTTTTACTGATGTACATGATTAGCCCAAGAGGGAAGACCCGCGCTGCCGAAAATGGAGTATAACCACCACTTTCCCACGTTCAAATGGTATCTTTTCACCCGTGTCGTCTCTTATATCGATCTCGATGGTGGAGAAGTTTTTCTTCATCACGGGAAAGTATTTCACGTTTTCGTATGTTTGAGTAACGTTCTTTCCGTGCTCCCCCTTGAGTGCAACGATGCGCATCAGTGGAACAGAGCTATGGCCAACGATGTGGGGTTCTAAAATATCTGTGTACACGTAAAGGGCGTGTCTCCCTTGTTCCACATCCACCACTCTATGGCCTACGTGAACCCCCGTAGTGTACTTCGCGTTCTTGAATCCCAATAACTGTCGTAGCGGCTGACTCATTTCAACCCGAACTCCCTCTTCCACTTGCCATTTACACCTCTGAGTGAGTGTGCTGTGAAGTAATTCCAAACGCTTTTTACGGCTTCTGTTCAGGCTCTCGATGAGCGAATTCACGGCTTTAACGAGTATGCGCCCACTGGAATAATAACCTCTCTTCAGGTATAAAGTATAGTGGTATTTCTTATCTATGGTAAGTTTTATCCACGACTTTTTGGGGTAAACGTTATACCACGAGTAAGAATAGTGAATCTCTGTCATTCCCATTTCCCATTCGCCCGTCAATTCTATGGGGTGAGGTAATTGCGTTACGTAACGTGTGAGCGTATTATCAGGAAAATATTCCATAGAGCTGTTGCTGGGTAGCGTGAGATAAAACTCATGGTTGTTCTCTTTCCTTCAACACGTGCTAATGCGTGTAATGCACATGCGAGCTGTTTCTTTATAACTGTCAGTATTGTTCCCACTGCCGCGGGGGTTGTCGTTGCTTTTTCCTGCTAGGCCTGACACGCGCTATAGGCTCTGGTGAAAGCTGCTCACCGGGTCCTGATCTTTGCATCCATTCCCAGCGTTTCTTGTTACCGACGAGTTCCTGGGGGACGTTCATCTCTTTCAATGCTTTACCAAAGACTTCTCATCCACTAGGGGTGAAATGTTGACGGTCTCTGAGAACATCGTTTACGAGATCTGCGACGTTGGTATTTTGAATTACATCCCCTCTGTACAAAAACTCTCATTTGTCAGTCCAACTCATTTCCGGTGTACTTTTTATTCGGTTGATGAACAGCCCTGCTTTCTTCCGCATGGACTTCGGCACGCTATCGATTATCTCCCGTTCCACATTTGACTGAGCAGAGGGGGATGGAGGGATGGTATGAGGGGGAAGTGTAGGAGGTGGGGTTGTAGGCCGTGCAACGTCTGGCATTTTTGTCAGCTGTGGCATCATGGTCACTCTCAAGGGGGGTTGGTGATGATTGTACTGATCCAGATAATTTAAATAACGCTGGAGGGTTTGATTGTACAACGACACTTTTTCTCTTTCTGACAAATCTGTCCGCTGGAGTATCTTTGTCATGTCATCATCTACACTATGTATGGCTCTTACTACCGGAGCTACTGGAGGTTGTGGGCGTTGAAGTGGTTCCAGCAATCGTGGTTCTACGAGGGCCATTTTCTTCGCGTACTCCATTATATTCCTCCGAATATTCCCGATACGAGTGGTCCTAGAACAGAAGCTGCTAATGGGGCAAGAAGGGCACCAATGAATCCTCCTTTCTGTAAAACCTTTTTCTTTTTCTGCTGTCCGACGGACTTTTTGGCCAATGTTCTGAGACCTGTTTTACAGCGCATCAGTTTTCCCCTCTGAAGGTTAGTCAGAGTGACGTTCCCTTTTAAGATGTTGGAAGCACATTCACATAGGCAATTAATAAGCTCCTTATTGGCACCTCTAATGATAATTTTTGTTAAATCTGGATTGGCCCTGGACAGCACTTTCAGTGCTGGTGCTTGTTTGCGCAGTCTCGATGACATGACGGGAAATATTAAATTGAAAGCGTTCACCTCATGTCAGGTTGTTTTATACTTTACTCATGTATGCGTATTGTATCTCTCCAGGAAATATGTGACTTCTCAACCTCAAATGCTCTGGTGTTTCCTGTTTCAAGTCTATGAGGAGATAACCGTACGGTTCACCAGTAGCATCTTGGAAGGCTTCACGAAAAAATTTCGTTTTTCCCGGATACATCTGTTTAGCTATTGTTGAAATCTGCGAGCCATCTCTAGGATTTTTAAACAACACCATGTAATGTGTATTCAAGCTGATGGTGCGATGCTCCTTACTTTTGTGGAAGAGATTCTGTACGATGTAAATGATGCTTACGTTGCGATGATGACTTCCTTTCGTAAACAGTTTAGTCACTTTATCGTCAGCTTCGGACATGAGATCATCAATCACGAGTAGAGTGTTTTTGGCGGGGTCGAGGTCGGCCGGCTGTGGGAGCCCTTCGTAAAATGTCACGTCACGAATATTTTCATATAGAGATTGCCATTCTCCGTAACACCACACAACGGTGTCTATAGACGGATTAATGATTTCAGAGGAATGTTGTATTACTCGAGAAACGAAATAACTTTTTCCACTTCCTGTAGGCCCCGATACCATACACGTAAAAGGATGTTTCCAACGTGTGTCCATACCGATTTACTGGGTGCGGAGTGTGAAGCGAAGGCTTGTACGAGGTGTTTATAGTGAGACCATATTTCGAGTGATACTTCTTGGGGTAGGCTAGCGCATACATCGTGCGTGTACAATTTCAAGATTTTGAATCTCCCCGCGTGATAGACGTGGACATTGAATAAACTTCCTGTAACCTTTTCGTAGGCATGGAGGGATGCTACCGCTCCGATCATGTCTTGCCAGGACTGTGAATTTGTCGATTCGTGTACCCGCCGATCGCTCATTTCGACTGATGAATTCCCCGGACCAGTTGATCTATCAAAGTGAATTTTCTTTTAAATTCCTCCCACTGCTCTGATTTCAGCCATATTCCTTTTATAGTAGCTTTGTTGTTGAGAAATTGACGAATGTCTACAATTACACGTCCTTCGTACACACAGCTGCTAACTCGGACTTTACTACCCAGAGGGATCTGCGCGAAAGGTGGGCATTGTGTACCGTTCAAGGCTTTTACCCCCGTCCTGGAATTGGTTTCATTAGAATTACCGTTCATCCACCCTCGCGAAAAATTAGCGTACAGCCCACTGAAGACGCTAGTTATAACACAAAAGGCGACGAAAGTAGCGACAGCAGCCCCCTTGCTGGCTATGAGTTTTCTCCTTTCTGCGTCCATCACTGCTGATATGTTAGAGTCGACTGAATATTACACGGATGTAACAATTCATTATAACCTTTTCATCTGTGAAGCGGTGACCCAAGAGTTTAAGGAAGACGGCCAGCCTTGCCATTTCACTAAGTAGGACATCTTTCCCCCTCGTTTCTTTGTCTGTAGAACTTTTTCAATCTGATAATAGGCATCTTTTCCCTTCGTCACCAGTTGAAGTTCGTAACCGTAGAAAGTCCCCAAAATGGCTTCCCCATTAAGATCTTCTAACTTGTAAACGACCGGGGTTCGGTGAATAACTCTTTTGATGATAAAGATTTCTTCCGTCCAGTTCGGCATATACCCCTTTTCAAAGCGCATTTTAATTTTGCTTATTCTGACCCTCTGTCCTTGTTTAAATTTTAACTTTCGTGATTGTGCAGTTTCCCCTTTTCCGTATAATGTTTCCCGCACAATATGCTCATTCCCTGCGTTGACCTGTGACGGAGCCATGCCAATACTCCGGTGAAATGCACGATTATACCCCTGCATCAATTTCGGCAAGACATCGATATACCGACGAGTATTCTTAGATGTGAAATACTTATACTGATGGCCTTTGAGGGTTCTATTAAAACGCTCAATAACGGAGGCGTGGGTTTGATTGAAGGTGTGGAAAAAGTGGACACCTTCCAATTTAAGAAATTTTTGAACCTTCGCGTTCAGAAATTCTGTGCCTTCGTCTGTTTGCAAGGTAGCCGGCTTTCGCCCGCTCTTGAATATGTTCTTGAATGCCTTAACCAAGTTGTCTCCCGTTTTTCGCTCGAGAGGTATAGCCCAAGCGTACTTGGAGAAAACATCTATACACGTGAGAAGATATCTTCTGTTATCATTTTCTTTGCTCAGGGCGGGGAGGTCTACTAAATCGGCTTGCCATTGCTGATCTATGCCCCCTACAATTACCCGGTTTCTGGGAAATGTTTTCCGAGCAGCTCGATGAAGTGTGTAAGTATCTTGCTCTTGTAACCATTCACGAATTTGCTTGTAAGTGATACCCGGCTGTTTAGAGCGAGCAGCTTTGTATAAGGTATTTACACCGCTAAAGGCAGCTCCTCCAGAAGGATCGTAATAAAGTTTCTTCAGCAAAGTCCTCCTCTACCCAATGCAAACGCACTAATGACCCACTTAAGTAACATGTTGAGATTAAAAGAGCGGGTAAGAGTTTTTCGTGAGTGATTAAACGGTTTAATAAACATACATTGAAGGGATATACATTGAAAATATATGACTTACATTGTTTAAAAAGTACATGCAAACGTGTCATGTGAGGAAAGTAGTTTCCTTATTGTCATTCGGCAGCTGAAAAGTTCAACTTGTTTGCAAGCTCCTGTTTCCACTCCTGGTTTCGAAGAAGGCCATCTCGCCATTCCTTAGACTCGTATTTCAGCATGTAGATAGGGGTACTGGATTGTGGTCCCGCCTTTTCAACACGGGATTTGAAATCCGCCAGGATTCCGTCCCCATCTGCGCGTTCAAGGGCCAACTCGAGAAAGTCAGAGACGTGATCACTGTACGGAAGCATAATGCAACTGTGTCTTCGTTGACTAGGATGGTCTACAGAACACCCCATACAGAATTGCTGAATGAAAGACCCTATGATATCCCTCACGACATCACAGTAGCAGTCCAGAAAAGTATCGTGCAGAAATAACACATTGCTGTTGGCGCTGAAGTCAAACGGGGTGCGTGGTGGTTCTCCTTTTGCGAGTGTTTTGTCAATGGCAGGGATGTAAGTCTTCAAATTTTTCCACATGTCAGGGTCGAGACAAAATCCAATTTTCGTTGGATAGAGTTTATCTGGAGACTTTTCACACACTTTCCAACGACGGAGGTGGATACGTCCTTTGCCCTGGTAGAAACTGTAGCTCAAGTACACATCTTCTGATAGGCGTCTGGGTACTGAAGTAGCCGTATTGTTCGCTATACTTTCTTCCATAGTGTTTATGCAGTCTTTGAGTTTTCCCCATCCTTCGACTGTTAGACGGAGAAACTTGGGTGCCTGATTCGGATCACAGTCCGCCACCGTGATATTCTCTACAAAATCCACGTAATGTTCATGGTTGGATTCTATCGAGCATTTGACAAAGACATCACTCGCTAAATCATACATGATTTTCGATCTCGTAGACAAGGTGAAGCTAGAATGTCAGATAATGGACTGCCAACGAAAGAGAAGGTTTCTCTTAAATAGCTGAAGACTGGAGTGGTGTTAAACTATTTTCCACGCGTTCGAACATGTCTGCGACGTCAGAGATAAAAATAAACATATGTGCCAATGTCGGGGAAAACCCGTTTCAAGTTCGAACATGTCTGTGACGTCAGAGGTAAAAATAAGCATATGTGGCAATGCAGGAAAAACCAGTTTCAAGTTCGAACATGTCATTCACGCGTTACAAAGAAGTACAGGGCTTCTCTAAGTTAATATACGGCACTGTGAAGCATCGCTTGAGCTTCCACATTCGTTTTACGAGTACACGGAGGTTAGATTTCCACTCGTCCGTCTTCAGGTGATTTTCTCGCCATTCAGGATTCTGGAATTCTGATAACCACGGTAAGTCCACCACTTCTCCGTCTTTCCCTATGTCTCTCAACCACTCGTCTACAGCTTTCTCTTCATCGAGACATTCTACGGCCTTGGCAAAGAAGACCGAAACTCGGTCACCAATATCTAGTCCTGTGTTGTACTTCTCTTCCGTTTGCTCCATAATAGGGATGAGATGCACGGCATATATCATGGATAATCTATTCAACAAGTGTATACGCTGTCCTTCATCAAAGGGGCCGGGTTGGGCGATCAACTGGACGATGTGATTATTTGCCGTCTCTTCCAATACAGCAATGAATGCCCTGATGGCCCGTGGACCTCTTTTCGATATTTCCTCCAATAAAGCATCACCCCGGTCTTCCGCGGTAAAGATATCATTAACGTAGTTTAACCGGGCCTTAGTTAATGTTCTCTTTTGCTTCAATAATTCAAATACTCTTTCTAGATTCTCTATACGCCCGGACATATGCTTTCTATATACACTCAAAGCTACCTTGTACATGACATCCATGATGTATACTGTTTCTGCTGGATAAACCTTGAATTACATATATATAAAGACGTGAGGGAAAACCCGGCATGTTTATTTCCGTATTTGATGTAACATTTTCATGCCTGGACACGTCTGCGTGACGTCAGTCTGTTTTAATATTCATGTATTTGTCTTAGTACAGAACCAAACATGTCAAAAACCCGCAAACGAGCAGATGTGTGACCTTATTCGGTTAGCTACTAAATACGTGCAGGTGCGGACTCGTCTGTGTGACGTCAATTCTATGAATATTCATGTTTACAGTCTACTTCAAACAATTTATACCCTCCTGTCCTTTCGGCTCTCATAATTCGAATACGAGTTTCATATTCCAACATATTATTAGTCCAATACTTTCTCAATACCCCGGATCACATTACGACCGTAATTTGATCCCTCTAACTGCCCCCCTGGGGTAATTAGATCAAGGGTATCGAATTACTATAGATTTTACGCATACTATACTACTTATGCCAATCTGGGAGTGTTCGCGAGTTTTTTGGTAGGCGACACTCGCTTGTAGTATGCCGTTTTATGGGATATCCCATCAATCACTTTTCCTCTACCCCATCTTTTGCTCAAAAATCAGGAGTTTAGGAGCTCAATAAGAATCTGATAGCATTTCGTTTTGACCGTGACAATCAAATTCAGGTACCAAGATCGGGAGTGTTTACCAGTTTTCGAATAAGGCAAGCGGAGCAAAATAAATTCCAAAAGATTGGGGGTGGGAGTACAAAACTCGAGATAAAAGGGACAAAACCAGATTAATACGCTCTCATTCTCTTTAGTTCAGTGTGTCGGTGTGATCCGTATTGAAAATTAATCATTTTGACATTTACGTGACAATAATGGGGCATACAGGTCGCTAATCGTAACATATACGCCAAACCAAGGGGAGGTAATTCTGTATAGGCCTAAATAGCATAAATGCAAGGCCAATAATATCATACCATGTAGTTTGCATAAAATCGAACCATTTCTGACAAAGATAAATGAAGTCTACGATCCTGTTCCATATAAAGTCAATTCAAGGCCCAAATAAGCGCTTTTAACGAGTGTAGTGTAGGAGAACATGCACTATTTGACCTACTGGTGTATTATGGCCGCGCAATGGCGCCTACATTATGGGTGCGCTCCACACCTAAATGATGTGCGGCAGGCAAGGGTTCGGGTCTTCGGCCATAAATAGATGTAAACTCTTTAACAAAAACCATGTAAAAGTATATATTTTCTAAATGGGCCCACTCTTGCAATTATTGCAGGAGACAATTTAGCCATTGAAATTGAAAATGAACCTTCTTAAACCTAAACTTTTTTGAAAAATTCCATAAAATGTATGAAAATGTGTCAAATTCGACCCACAACCTAGAGAAAACGTACGAAATGATCTTCTTTTTATGCATGTTATTGCGTTTCACGTCCAACGGACAATTTAAAATGGCAAGAAAAAACAATAGGGGGTCGACCTACTCGTTTTTGTAACATTTTATCGCCATAAAGGAATCAACATTTCCGCTCCCCGAAAAAGTGCGGATGTGGCCTGCCAGATATTTATTTCCGGACACGATCAACTCTGTAGTTGCGCGTCGGTGCGATCAACAAGCAACTGTTATATCCTCGTTTGGAGAAATGGTTACGTCCAGCAGGATGATACTATAGATATCAGTTAGTAGAAAGGCAGGAAGAATTACCATGCTGGCAAAACCAGTCGACTTTCCTTATTATGAAATTAGAGAGGGGCCACTTTGTGCGAAACCGTGGCAAGTGTGGAGTGCACCCTTTTTGCCATATCACGACAGGGGCGGGGTACAAATGAATAATATTTTACTAACAACTTTTACTCAATAATCTGAAATATCAAGTTACAAGTTTTCTAAATTTCAAACTACTTCAAGTGTCGCTCTTTTAAATGTTAACTTTTTTATTTTTGAAACGTAACATTCAATTTTCGTACAATGAAAATTTTTGGTAATATTTTTTAGCTTTCATTTCGCCATTCTCCAAGTTCTCGATTGAATGCTCGAGGCCCATTCTCCCAACAGAGCTCAAAACCGTCGGCATATCTGACAATCTGATGCAATGAGAATGTTCGAGGCCCGGACTCGTTTAAAACATCTAGATATAAATAATTCGAGACACATGTGGTTACCACCATCTACTCGTAGTACTGAGACAAACGGACCGCGGCAAATCTATCAAGATCTTATATGATGAATACATATCTGTGCGAACTTACAATCGCATCCCGCTAGACTCGCTTCTTCGAGAAGTCTCGCGGTTAAGTAGTAGACTCGTACCTTGCCCCAGACTCACGGAGATCCGAGGACAAGCAATGAGTAGCGATCTTGCCATCAGCGTATTACTGATTGTTGTTTCAAATTTTCTCTGATTTCGAAATCTATTTAAATTTGAAGACACCCCATAATATATCCGCATGTCGGGTGATTTATGACGGCCAGAACTACATTGCAGTAACTCTTGCGATGAAATATAGCTATTCGTTTCGAAGAAATTAACTTTTCTGCGCATGCCCGTCTGATGTCACCGGTCCAGATCTGGACTGGTGACGTCAATCGGCCAGACAGATCAACCAGTCGTTGATGGGAAGATGGCTACTCACTACTTGTCCTCAGATCTCCATGAGGCTGGGGGCAAGGTACGACTCTAGGTCACAAACCACTAAATATTCGCCTTACTTAATATGTAGTAAACTGGCCGAGCACATCTTGGGAAAACTATATTCCCTAATATTCGCCGCCACAAATGACCCACCACACCAGGTAGCCTGGCCTTTCCGCTCAAACATATGGAAATATCAGCATACATTCCCCACCAGCATACACCATTACGGCAAATTTCGGAGGTGCCAATCAAACTGGCCCAGATTTGTTTTCCGATTAAAATTTGAAAACGTGGTTTTGATATATTTTAGAGCCAAATATTATAGAAACATTTCAAAATACGTCACAGACCATTTCTGGCCCAGTCAGGTATAATGGCCAATCAATGTTCGCCGGGAGTCAAGTCCTGATAATAATCTTGGACCCACTCACTGCAATGGAGGTTTGTGACCTCTAGGGTAAGTAGTAGCCATCCGCCAAATTTTGGGGGTGAATAGACGGCGCTAAACAGCACATATTAGTCTCTCTTTAATAGAACTAAACTACTCGCGGTATATGGCATCTACTGAGTGATAATTGCGTGTAAAAACGCCAGAAACTAGTGAATTATTTCTGCACAAACAACTGTGAAACAAATCCATATGAATTATCTCCCTTCCTTAGACGTTCATCTGATGCTTAATAATAAATAACAAAACGGTTCATAATTATTTCAATTTCTACCTTACAATGAATAGATTCTTGACTAACTTCCTGTGTTGTTGTTATATTTAGTAAGGCTTATAATTTGATTGCAAAAAAAAATAGTTCACTAATCGCTTCAAATAGCACAATCGCTATATATATTTGTTAAAATTCCACTGATGAAACCAGGCTTTATCGTCATGAGTATATAAGGAATTCAAATTGCCTACAATAGTAGGGTGGCTGCACCATTCAAGAGTTTGCAATTTTGAATTGGATGTTGACTGTTGATAAAGTTAGCAGTGAACGGAAAAAGTAAGACGGAGCCCCACTGTCGAAAAATATAATAGTGGCATGGCTCCCACTTACGTGACAGTCGTGATCTCGCTATCATGAAGGCTTGATTATCAGAATGTGAATGTGCTGGCTTACAGTCTTCTTCCTTTACAGCGTGGTTCTGGACGAAGTTATCCTCTAGGATTTTTAGATATTTGTTCAAACTTCAAAAATGTAAAATTCCAAACCAGTTTGAAAGTTGAATTGTTAATCTTGCACATATCTTCACGTCCACAGTTAATCTGCATATTTGGAGCCGGGATATTACAATCCTTTATATTTCATGCCTGATCAATATGATTAAACAACCTGTCCTAAATATTATTCCCTGTCTATCAATATATACATGACTGATACAGAAATCAGAAATTTTAATTTGAATAAATTTATTATCGTCCAAATTCATTACATTTAATTTCATTTCAAAGATTTCGCAAGTCTGTGATTCATATCGTCCTTCGTTGGCATTGTTCTCATCTTCTCTATGTGGGGTGGTCTTTTTACCTTTCAGTGAGGTTCAGTCGCTGAAGTCATGAAACGTGTTCGGCCTGTTTGCTGAGCGTGTGCCGCCAAACAGACGGAGTACAAACTACAAACAAAGTTTCCTTTACTCTAAAGTTATGATCTAGTGGTAAATTAAACCTTCCTCACATAGTGCGCTGAGCAATTTAAATCATGAAAATTATTTTGTTATGGCTTCAGTCAAAGGTTCCAGTGATGGGCATGTTGTAGCCCAGGATGTAATTCATGCAGATCACTATACACTTGGCTTAAACTGGAGTGAATTCGGACAATGAACTGGGAAAAGTACAAAAGGGCCAACTTGTTTTCTAGTCGTCTTAGAAATGCTCCCTTATTCTATTTAGTCCTAATTTTGCAATTTATTTTTGATAGATGGGTACCAAATGTCAGTAATATGTTCCTCTGTATATTTTAAGTTCTTGTCCTTGCGCAAGTACTTGATAAGACAAGTATAAGATATTACTTGTTTCGTTGTCCTACTCTGGAAATAAAACTCGCTACAGGTACACGTAGGGTGATATCAAGAGCTGCTTATTATCTTCCACCGGCACGTATAAATCTATATTTTCAAGTTATTTCTTGAGAAATATATTTGTCTCAAGGGATTGGTTAATATTCTGGTGCGAACGGCTATTAATACAGTATTTTTCAGCAATCATAATACTACAGGCAACATAATGCCAGTCAAATAGTTCATAGGTGTCAAGTGCACATTGGTTCCAGTACGCCTTCCGTGAGGCACACTTCAACCCTTCCTGTCTGACGAATTCGGACTAATTATTCTAATTACCGGTACTTATACATGTATCCAGCAAAACTTGAGGAAATGGGGAAAATTGAACATCTTATTTTAAGACCTCATTTATGCACGATATGGTCACATTATGAAGGAAAATTAAAGTTATAGGTAAGAAAAATCTCAAATCTGAAGCCACAATATTTTACAGAATATCATAACCAGCACTAGACCAGATTGGAGCTTGGAGCTTCGGAGGTGGAGCTTGGAACTCAGAGATGGAGCTTGAGAGAGCTGGAGATTGAAACTTCGGAGATGGAACTTGAAATTACGGAGCTGGAACTTGGAACTTGGAAACTGGGAACTAGAGAACTTGGGAACTTGGGAATTTTGAAAATAGTTTATGGTGTCCCGATGAAAACTGACTGAGTGTTCAAATTGTATTTCTAGCAGTACTGAGTATTTAGGCCACCCAATCTACAGGTACACCTCATCCACTCCATGGATCCTACTAGAGGCAGATAGACCAGAGTTTTATGACATCAATATAGCCTCCAAAGCTGTCAGTGGCCAGACATGTACATACAGAGCAGGCTGAAGGCAATAAAACCAGCAGTGTCAATAAATTAAGACTTTGTTATTTAGCTTGCTTCCTTTGATATTTCTTTGAGCTGTGTTTTAAAGAGATTAAACACAGAGGCTAATAGATGAGGCTGATAAGAATTTGAATTCAATGGATCTACGTGTTCTTGATTAATACACAGCAATAAACTCGCATACCTTAAAAAGCTTAATTATGACAGTCATACCAGTCATTCTCTGACCAAACTTTGATATAATATATGTATTTCTGTGAATATATACCATCGCATTTTTATAAGATGGATGTCACTCACTGTGGGCTGTTTGATAATTCTAGCTAGTCCAGATTATAAGTTGGATGCACGACTTAAAAGTGTATAACTTTGTCACATGAAGCTACGAAAGTTTAGCTATTGTGTACCGGTACTCGTCGAATATCGAAATCCAATGTGCCTGTTAAGATTGCAATGGCCCAATATATCCCTGCTTGTCAGATCTCTTTTGGATAACAATGCTAATGGCAATAATGTCAACCGGCTGGATATTATCATGTGTGATTATATACCCTGATGCTGAATTATCGTTTTGCTATCTACTTTTATGAGCAAATGCATTGAGAATGCAAATGTTTTCACCACAATAGAATAATGTTTCCTAGATCACCGTGTATTAATTGGATTTCTGGATGATAAACTGTCCTTATTCAGGGACAAGCCAGTGTCTTCTGCCTTGATTATATAAGGCATGGTGGTGTATTATATATTGTAGAAGTCTTGGTTTAAAAAAAAGTCGTATCTCCACCAAATAGATTTTGGCAGACTTTTAGTATGTTGTTCATTGGACATATTAGAAAAGTATACAAGTGAAAAAAGTCTGTTGCAATTTGTTTTCGGTCAAACCACAGTTTTCCTGGACTACTGGTCTAAATATATTCTCTGCTGTCATTCAAGATTGGATGTGTGTAAGTACATGTGTTCAAGAGTCTGGGCATGTTAAATATGAAAAGTAATGCGATTACGTGTCTCCTTGAGATACATGCAATCGTGTCGTTCGATGTGTGTGGAATGATGCGATGCCTATCTACTGATTGGTCAAATCCATCCAGATTTCCTTTACCAATCTGTAAAATTCGAGTAAAAATAGGTGAGTACATGTAGTACAAAAAGTGTATAATGTTATTATATTTAATATATTTACTTCTTCATATTCATGTATATGACCAAATATATATAGCGTCCGTCAGTGATTCCCTTGTCTGTCTAAATCTGTGATGGGTTTTTGAATTGTGTGCAGGATCTTCAATGGCAAAGATGTGTGTTCTCATTCTTTAAAATCACTAAAACTCTATGGGTTTATGGCCCACCATACTTTTTATGCCGACAACTTTCACAAGTGGCTGCCCTCCCTGCTGTAATTTGGATATATGCAGAAATCTAGAAATTTGTTCTTTAAACAATTGAACGCCTGATTTGATTTGCTCATGTCAAAGTTGTTGATTGGGGGAAGGTACTTTTGTCTATTTCAGTATATTTCATAGTCTTCAACGCGGACGCGGATATTCTCTAATGGACGACGGCTGGATTATGAATGACGGATTAGACGCTTGTAATTCAAAAGTTGTGGTCATGGCAAAACATTCGTTAAAGTAACAGGTGAGTTTAGTGTACAAGTTCTTCTTTCATTGATTTCATAAGCTGTGATACTTGGATAACTTGCAGGTTCACCATGGTTCACCATTTACTCCAGTAACTGGCATTCTCCCTCAGTTCACATTCATCACATTTTGGCCACTGACAAACATGGATGCCAGGACAAATTCCTTAAGGTTATCGATGATTCATGTCGAGAAGGGCTGATGGAACTGTTGTTCATTGCAATTTTTCCCATGGCGAGGAGGCCTGCCAAGGAAATGGAATAAAAAAATATAACGCGTTTATGTCCCGGTCGCTATATAACACCACATCAACTATAGTCTCCATGCGAAACAATGTCCGTCTCCAATTTCGTGTAACATGCAGACTTACACACCCATAAAGATTACTACCCACAATGTCTTGAAGCCAAGGTACTTTCCAAGGTCAGCTATCAATGCGGCCATTCCGATATGTGCATTTCACCAAGTTGTCCACTGTAATGGACAAGAGCAGAATACTGCCGAGCAAATTGTTTATTGCGATGGAATGAAATTGGAAATCCTTTGTCATTCTAAAAGTAATATGCTAATGTTGGAAGTTGTCCATATGTACTTTATAACATATCCTTCAGCATACAGAGAGAAACCTGCCGGTTGGTGTCATATTATGTGGACTTTTCACAAAGCCAGTCTTTGAACGGTTATTGAAATTATATCTATTGCTCTTAGTTATTTCCATTGGCTTAGTGTGAGCAATTTGTGAATCGATTGATAATGGGTTGTTTTTAGCATTTATTTCACTATCCCTGTGTACAATCTGCCCCACAGCACCAGGGGATACTGCAGGTGTAATACTGGTATGACACAAATGTATAAGTTGGCAATTTTTTTTTTTCGGCGTATATGAAAAACTGGTTAAATAATAACAATATTCAACCTAAACGACCCGCATAGGTTCTATATGCAGTTCTCTCAATTGTCAATCTCAGACAGAGGTCCCCATTTAGTATTAAAAGATGTCACAGAATTATTTTTTAATGCATTGGCTTTTTCCAACATTTTAATTTTCAAAATAGCCGCTTTGGCCGAAGGCCAATTTGGTCTGATACTCCAAGATCTACAGTTGTATATGTATTTCTTCAAGATTAAAACCACATGATTGAGTGGTCCTTTCAGCTCGTTAGAGCCAAAGATTACCTCAGTGAGGAACAGTTTTTTATTTGGTAGATTAGTCTCGGTTGTCCATCTCTGAAAACTGTTCCATATACCTTGAACATCTCTTCTCTAATGTCGCAGAAAGTGCAGTTTGCGGAGTTCAATTTGCCCCACTTCTGAAGTACTACATTTGTAATAAGTATTCTATGGATTATTTGATATTGGAAGTACTGCAGTTTAACTTCCGTAGTCGTACTCCACACCATGTTATAAATGTTCTTCAAGTTGTATATCGATGTTACTCCCTGCTTTTCAAAGTCAATCTGCGATTTACGTTGTACTGCTTCTGGTGTGCTTTTTTGCGCTCTAATATCAGCTTGTATATAAACTTTGAACAATTTTGATTCGCTAATCTGTTTTTTGTTATTGAGGCAGTTAAAGTTGTTAATTTTTGTACACTTTTTTCTTGAACTTTTATATTTGCAATAAGCGCAAACCAAGAAATTGTTAATGTTGACGTTGTACTTTCCCACGAGACCT
Source organism: Hanleya hanleyi (assembly GCA_036873755.1). Classification (NCBI taxonomy): domain Eukaryota; kingdom Metazoa; phylum Mollusca; class Polyplacophora; order Lepidopleurida; family Hanleyidae; genus Hanleya; species Hanleya hanleyi. The sequence goes on from JAVTVY010045897.1 coordinate 103,896, forward strand.
TGAAAGGAAAGAAATTGACCATCGTCATCCAGTAAATCATTCACACATTGGATGTTGTATCTAGACCATCTTATTATTTCCTGCCACTCCGTAAACCGCATGATGTCTAATATCAGGAAATTTGATATATCTTTCACAGAAACATGTAAGAACATCCTTCCAAAAAGCATTCTTTAGTCTTGGCAAAAATTCCGCCACACCCCTTGGGCTTAATTCCCAACCCTTATTACCTATCGGGAAGAAAATGTTGTCCAGCAGTTCGAAATAAAAGTCACTAAAACTAGTAGCCCTCTTTATCCACTTCACTTTAAGATAAGCTGAAAAGGTTAGGATGTCTATTAAACTAAGATCTCCTTCTTCTTTACTACAACCAACGTCATTCGTTTAATTTTGTCCGGCCCCCCTCCCCAAATAAAGTTACAGATTGTCCTTTGGAATTCATCCATTATTTGTTTGCTTGGATCGGGTAGAACAGTGAATAGATGAACTAATATAGGCAGTGCTAAAGTTTTTATGATATTAACCTTCCCGATTGGGGTGAGCGGATATTCTCTAATGGAAGACGGCTGAATTATGAATGACGGACCAGACGCTTGTAATTCTCTTTTGCCAACTCCATAATAGTTTCTTAATTGAGACAAGCTTACTAGTGTAATTTAGGTTAATCATTTCACTGGTGAAACCAGATGCCTAGGAGTTTAAAGCCACCCGGATCCCAGTTGATTCTGTAGTGTGGGCATAACTTCACTCGACAACCTTTCTGGCTAACTATCCAAATAATGATACACTTTCAGACGTTCAATCTTAAGCCTGAGCAATTAGCGAAGTCATTCAAGATACCCATGTAAGCCAGTGATTCGTTCGTTCCATCTTGAATAAGAGGGGTGCCATCCGCATATTGCAAAATTTTTAATTCTGAATTATTAATGCGGATTCCTTTTATGACTGTATCTTCTTTTATAGCCAATGATAAAACTTCAGCCACTAAAATAAAAATATACGGAGATATTGGGTCGCCCTGTCCACAGCCTCTTTCTAATATAAAATATTCTGACAGGTATCCATTATTTGTTACGCAGCTTTTTAGAACCAGATTGGAAAGTACGAATCCACTTGATCAGATCTTGGTTGAAGTTGAAGGAAAGAAGCGTTTTGTGTATGACGGTCCAGTCTACGCTATCAAATGCTTTTTCGAAATCGATAAGGAAAATAAGGCCCGGAATTTGTTTTTCTTCAGAATAAGCCATAACGTCGTAAATTAAGCGTGTTATTTCTCCAATATACCTGCCTTTCATTAATCCCTTCTGGCTCTCACTTATAATTGATGGGAGAACTTGTTCGCTATAGCAGCACTGCATATTTTGTAATCTACATTAAAGGAGAGATAATGGGCGCCAGTTGCTAATTAGTTTACGGTCCTTACCTTCTTTTGGTATACGACTGATTATGCCCTGTTGTTGAAAGACTGAAATAGATTCTGTTCTGAATCCGTGCTTGAGTGACCTTAAGAGAAATGAGCCTACACTCCCCCAGAAAAATTGATAGACTTCAACTGGGATGCCATCCGAACCCGGTCAATTTCTGGTTTTCATTTGTTTCACTACTTCGAAGCAGTCATTAATTGTAAGAGATCCTTCACATCTAGTTTGTTCTTCGGGTTTTAACTGCACGTTGTGTAAGAAAAAATTTGTGTTCGTCTTCTATGTTTATATTATTATTTTTCGCGTAAAATTTAGAATAAAATGATTTTATTTCGGACAGGATTTCATTCGATTCTGTTAATATTGTGCCGTCATCTTTTTTAAGTTCGGACATTGCTTTCATTATCTGATTTCTCTTTTCTAACCGGCAAAAATAACTAGCGCTTTTTTTTCTCACTGTTCGTACCAGTTTGCTTTTGACCTCACTATAATACCTTCTACCTTCCGATACCGAATGTCTTCTAGTGCTATTTTCGCCTGCTCAAGTTTATTCTTTATCATGTTCTTCTCGTTTAGATATGTTCTATCCCCGCATATTTCCTTCTCTAACTGAAGTATCTGTAGTTCTACATCCTTTTCCCTTCGCATATTTTCCTTCTCTTTGGAAATTGCATATGTAATAGATACACTTCTAAACTTTACCATTAAATATTCGAAATAATCTTGGTCGTCTAAATTTAACGAGTCAGCTAATGGATCCTCCATATCCCCTGACTCGTAACATTCCACTATACAAGTTCTGATTGATGCTTTTATGATATTAATGTGTTATTGTTCTTTTAAAAGTTGCGCATTTAGTTTCCAATGCCCTCGCCCATGTTGTGATCCCTTGAAAGTGCACTTAAGTGACACTGGGGAATGGTCAGACTGATATGCAATATTCATTTCAGGAATGACGGTGATGGATGGCTGTTATATCTTCTGTAACTAAAAAGTCATCTCACCTACTTTGCTTAACACCAGCGGTCGAGTTTTGCCTCCATGTGAGAGAGTAACCTGCCGGCTGGTGTCATATTATGTGGACTTTTCACAAAGCCAGTCTTTGAACGGTTATTGAAATTATATCTATTGCTCTTAGTTATTTCCATTGGCTTAGTGTGAGCAATTTGAGAATCGAATGATAAAAGTTAATATTGACGAGATGACAAGCAAAAGGGAAGTGGACTTATAATTTCAGTATCTTCAGGGATAAATTATAATATAAGGTTATCTCTTGGGATCACTACTAGGAGTAATGTTTTCAACTACTTGACCCATATTAACCGTGGCTATAAAATACCAGAAAATCCGACTGCTAAAGTAATGCAACGACATTTGTCCATTTGACGACACGACAAACAGTCAGAGAAGATTGCTAACAAGACGGCAGCGGGCCATTTTACGACACGATACACACACAGTCTGCTGAAAACGGCAGTGGTCCATTTGGCGACACGAGCGAGCAGCCTGGAAGATCGTTTGACAGGACAGGAGCAATCAAAAAGGTAAATTACTTTATCAACGAGACGATGTGATTATCAATAATCAAATTATGTAGTTTCAGTATCTCTGGCAAGTAAAATTGATATAAATAATACTACTTGTAGACGATTCCAGTTCTGGCTCCACAACTCCCGTGAAGTTGGAAAATAAATTTTGAATTGGTTAATTCCAAGCCATATAGATACGATGCAGAGAGACATCCCGATGTAGAATGACATTCAGGATCTTGACGAACCCGAAGCTCGAAATCTTATTTGCGTATTTAGCGCTTCAAAACGGAGACTAGTTCAGTCTGGATAAGTAGAAAACTGCCTTTATGTGCAAAATAGTTACAATGAATGAAACGATCGAACATTGACATACAACATTGACGGGAAAAGCGTATTCTAACGACGCTACAGGCTGTTAACTGAATCGAATCAAAACTCTATCCAAAAATACCCCAAGGACAGATGCATTGATCGCCCAGAAACTATAACAAATATATACAGATCAGAAACTCATCATTGTAGATGGAACAGTAGCCACGCTGGAATTCTCGTCTCTGCACAGCAAAGTTTGAAGACAAAATTTGATTTCCACGAACATATGCTCATATTATGCGATTGCAATATCTTATATTGCCAGCTATCGGGGATTAAGGCGTAGTATACCGAGAAGATTATTATTTGGTATGGCGTACAGGCCGCTACTGAACGCCTCAGCATTATTGATGTTTGGGGAAAAATGATAAATATATTAGTAAGGCTGATCTCTCCTCCGAGTCAGACATTCCTCATTCATCAAAGGGTATCTATAGCCATGTCCTAACGCTAGATCATTGCCATAGTATCGGTTTAATTGATCATATATAATATATGCCTCTATTGTTTCTATACAATGGCCTAAACCATGGCCGCCAGCGAGAAAAAAAAATTACAAGCGAAACTCTGAAACTAGAGGCTACAATGACATTGTCTAATTTGAGGACGCTCTGCCAAATCAATTTGATTTTGTCCGATGTCCATTTTTGTCCGCCAATGATGTATATTTGTCTTGCATATGAGTCAAATACATGGCGTCTTCTCCAATTTTACAATATCTCCTATATTGTCCAGGAAAATTAGATCTATAGAAATTACTTTAAATACTAGTTATATTTATCTGGGTCGTAACACACCGGGCATCTGTCGATTTCTCAATGGATGGACTTTTCGGTTTTGTGTCTCGTTCGTCCACTGACAGATTCGGCTCACCGTTGCCCAATTAGTAAATGTGGCTCGATTTATGCTTCTCCTCTCCTCCGGAATGTCACGCCACTATCGAATTCAGTAATTCACTATCTAGTTAGTATCAGATGCGACGAATGAGGCGGAATTTATACAAAGTAAAACAAGTATTTAGTATATTGAATGCATGAAAGTACATCGTATATTTAATATTAATACTCAAATGCCTGTAAAATTGGTGATTATTAGTCCGTATAATGTAGTGAGATGGCTTAGCGAAAAGATCGTGACACGCTGGAGCAAAGCATCAAGCTTCGCACACCCATCACTCGAGGCATACAGAACAATATCCATTACTTTGGATCGTGTGACGCCATCTGGGCCCCAAAGATCATGTAGCTTACCAATGGCTTCATTATTTTCGTTATCCTTGAGGCTAGGAAGCTGAAACTTGTCACACCATATCTTTGATTCCAGTGCCACCAGAAAATGTAACAAAATTCAAGATGACCTCTATGATGATGTCACAGTGACGTCATATTATAAAAATAAGCCATTTTATTGATGATTTTTCGGATCGATTTTTCAAACTTTTTACTTGTGCAATTTTCTTCGTCTAAATTGCCTTGTAAATTAGTAAATAATCATCTGATGTGATATAAGATATTATTGGGCATTTTTACGTAGAAAAATACACCAATTTTGAAGAAAATACTCCAAAAACAAAATTTTTAAATTCACCACCATGTCGTCAAATCTGAATTTACCCATGATGTTCTTTTCCGAGAATAAAATGGCCCTAATTTGATTTGTTATAAAGACACAAAGTGCTAGCTCTAAATATTTAAAAGATAAAAGTTCATTGGAAAGAGGGGGTGGTTGGGAGGGGGGGTGCGAGGGTGGAGCTGAATCCACTAATAACAATTGAACACAGGATTTTCCCTATTCAGTATCATTTTTCTTACGGTGTACATGCAAAACTGGCATATAATTAGAGTGATGCACAGGTGTTGAACCATGCACATGTAAATGTAATGGTCTTGGCACCCAGTGGAATATATTAGATGTAGTTTTAGACCCCTCACCCAATCTGCCTCTGAACCTGAAATCATCCTTAGCACTCCCAATCATGTCAATGGCGATGGATAGAAGTACACGTGTTATTTTAATGTAAATTTTATGTTCCTGTCCCTCAATGGGCGTTAAATGAACTTTCCGGTCCCTTTCCTATGTATATTCACTCTCTCAGATCGCTTTAGTTATCCTGAAAAATGTTTGACATCCTACTGACTAAAAATAAGATTGCGGGACCCTATTTTTACCCTTGGTAATCCCACAGCCATTTTGGCAAAGTCCCATGAACATTCGACCAAAGCTGTGGCCATTCAATGTCATTATATAGACCAGTGCTATAACATGTAAATTGTATGTTGCATGTTTCCGGTCCCCAATGGGTGTTAAATGCCCTTTTGATTTCTTCTTGATTTTAGAGTCTCTTCTCTGACCATCTAGCTCTTTTATCTATCCCGACGTAACTTCACAGCCCTGCAGAAAAACATTCTGGCCTCCAACAGGCGTAAGATGCCCTTTTTGGAATTTTTCCTTCTAGGTTCACCCTCACACTCTTCAGATGAAGTTTCGTACCATCCCGTCCAAAACCGGGGTTATATATGGCGGCCACAAATGAACACACAGGGACGCAAAGAACTAAACACGAGTCCCCGGCCCGTGTAACACTTGTTAATTTAGCTATTCATCTCTCAAACATGAAAGTTGAAAGATTGAAATTGGAGCGATAAGCAAGAGGTCGGAGAAATTGACATCTGGCGACTAAAAAGTAACCATATGACTCAACAGGAAAGCTTCCCTTGGCATCAAACATGTAGACTCGAGAATATGGTGGGCTCTCGGACGTAGCCTTAGTATCTCAGCCGCGTTTTATTGTAGCGGTTCAAGTGGAGATGATGAAGTATCCAGACGGCAAAGGCACCGGCTTAATCGGAATTAGATCAGCTAGCTCGGGAGCTGTGATATCAGATCAGCTCAAACAAATAGTTCATTGGATGTTACTGGATGAGCATCGAGAACGTCTGATAAACGCTTCAACATGGGGTATATCTGGTAAATGCAGGAATACCCAGCAAACCTAACCTGGCCCGCCTTGAGCATTTCATCTTTACCCCCATTTTACGAGATATGGAAAGCTGAATTGTCAAGTTTTACATGGATAAGGGGCGATTGTTTCCTTCTACACAAGCGATTATGTAAACCTAATTGGTTTAGGTGGTTCCAGTCACCCCACTTCCTTCTCAGAGAACTTTTCCCTGGTGCTCCAAAATAAAGAAATGTTGAGAGCTGTAACTTAGCACAGTTATAGTTTATGATATTGAAGTTATTTTGAGCCTGTAGCATAATACTCGGAGCAGAGCATCTTGAGTAAATTAAAATGGATGACATTAGAGTGTAAATGGAAAGTTCTGCTTTCCTCGTATTCCTTAAAAATTAATGTGTTTTGTTTTCGTAAAAGTACTCAAAAGCATTTTTCCCCGAATAAATGGCAGTTTCAGCGAGGAAAATTGCGCAAATAAAACTGTGGAAAAATCAGCCCGAAAAATCGCCCACAAAATGGCTTACTTTTGGAAAATGATATCATCATGGCCGCCGTCTTGGATTTTGTGACATTTTCTGGTGGCGCTTAAACCAGTGATACAGTGTGGCAAGTTTCAACTTCCCAGCCTTAAGAATAATATAAGTAACAAAGCTGTTGGGAGGCTAACTATTCTTTGAATAACAATATTAATATTGCCCCTCAGATGCCCTTTTGGGGGCCAGAGGGCATCACAGAGCCCAGGGCAATGGGCACCCCTTCTGATATTGTTCTATATGTCTCAAGTGATGGGTGTGCCAAGTTTGATGCTTTCGACCAGCGTGTCACGATCTTTCTAAAATATGACCCTAAGCCACCACACTAATGCTCTAGTTAGTGCTCCAGAGGCGATAAATGAGGCGGAAAATTCGAGCGAAGTAAAAACACGTATTTAGTATATTGAATACGTAGAGGTACATCGTATATTTAATATTATTAATCACATGCCTGTGGAATTGGGGATTATTACGAGCAATTTCATATCCGAAAGGAAATATTTTCATTTCGTGTGATGATGGCTACAATAAATATTACATGAGGCTGTAATCCTCACTAGAGCTTGTACAGTTGAGCTGCATGCTTATGGCTGCTTGACCATTTTGAAATATATAATTGTATTTTGTTGCAACAGTTCCAAGTTGCACTATACACTCTGATGTGAATATTTTGGAACAATTGTCTCATTTTTCGCAGGCTAGTAAACTGTTTTTACTATGGCTGATATGGACAATGCGACGGGGGGTTCCTATCAATCAGCTGTCGCAAATACCTTTTTTTAGGAAGATGAAATCGATTCGCCCATGGAGCTCTCACTAGACAGTGTTAATGATCAATACCTCGAAAATTTCGACAAAATATGTTTTAATCCATTAGAATTGAACGATGTTGATACTGATACCTACACAACTGATGACAATCAATATGAAATATCTTATTGAAACGATATTATTATTTATCCATCAAAATATCATATCGAAGATTCTTTTACATCTCACATTTCTCAGCTACTTGCCGACGGTGGTTCGCTCAGGGTATTTCGGCTTTCTCCACTAACCAAACTGACTGTTACCATATGATTGAACCTAACTTGAGTGTGATATTAAGCCAAATCCCGCCTCATGTCCATACTAGCAATATTACTGTTGATGAATCCTTTTCTTTGATACATTTTAATGCAAGAAGTTTGCGAAATGTTTACTCTGAAATTCTGGGTCTTTGCAGTAACCTAAATTTCAATTTTTCTGTTATTGGTATCTCCGAATCCTTCCTAAATCCTTCAACAGAGAAGCGTTTTGATATTCTCGGCTATCAACCATTGTGTTCATCTAGATCGACAAGAAAAGGAGGTGGCCTAGTTTTGCACGTTAATGACAGTATAGCTAATTGCACTGTTGTTGAAGATCTTTTGTATCACGAAACTGATGGTGAATACGAATCAAATTTCGTTAGCATCCAGATTGATGATAAATCATATACATTGGGAATTATTTATCGACCACCGGGTAAAAATTAAAAACCTTAAATGAAAACCTCCAATCAAGCATGAACCTGCTAAAACCCGAAAGAAGAAAATGTATCATGATGGGAGATTTTACAGAGGATTTCATAGCAGTTTACCGTTTGTGGCTCATGTGATGTTTACAAACACGCCACGTTGCTCTGGCAAGTGTGAAGCTGAACAGTTTTGTTGTGCCCGAAGTCGTGAACTTTCAAGTTAATTTCGACTCTCATGCTGATCTCTGATTGGGTGATATGTTTGCAAACAGCCACTCAGCCAATGAGAAACATAGAACACCAAATGAAATAAACATGTTATTGGAAGTTGGCAACTTTAGATAGGAGGTGCAAAGGTACAGATGATGTTTTGATACAGTCTGGACATGTAATGTCTTGTCATTGACAGATATATTAGTAAACTATTATGAAAGCTTCTGTAATATTGATTTATTCAAAACTGATCAACATTAACCATCCAGGTAGTTTTTGGAAATAATGAAATCACATAAAAAGATTTCTAAGACAACAAAACCAACTTGGTTAAAGCTAAATCGGCGACATTGGTTGACACTGTCTTTCAAACTTATCATGAAGACAACTTGTTGCCTGGGATTCTCCTTTCAGACATAATCGACCACTTTCCAGTTTTTGGGGGTTTTTTTCAAATAAACAAAGCATCATTCACCGCGCCATCCACTGATCACATATTTACTTTTAGAAGAATTAGTCAGAGGCAGCTAATAATTTTTGAAGAGACGATTAAAAATATGGATTGGAACGATGTTACTAATGAAGCCAACGATGTTAATAAAGCATTTGAATTGTTCTCTTACAAATTCATGAACTATTTATCAATAAGAGAAAACCGTGCATTTGACCAAAATGAGGAAGTGTGATTTATGGGATCATAGCAAGAACAAATTTTAATATCTCTTCGTATTTCGTATCTTGGCTACTGTTTGATACACATATTTCTCACAGACATACGTTCACAACAGAATTATGGTGACCCTCATTTTTCTCGTCAAAACGGTCACCGAGCAGTATTTGCATTCAAATTCAGTATAGATATTTACACTGTGATACGCTATCTAATGTGAGTTTATAATAAAATACAGGTATTGTTTCCTAAGGAAGTGAAAAGTTGGGAAATGTGACTGTTGTGAAGTTACAGCTAAAAATTATACGGCATATCATAGTATTACAAGTCATAGTGACTATATATACATATACTAATGCACTGATTGAAATTATATGGCACGATATTATATTGGTGCGTACATTGCCTACGTCAATAGAGATACAAATTAGAAAACAATTGATCAGCATATTGTTTGAATAGATTAGGGCCATCAAGCCACCATGCTCGTCCTCTGAATGAAAAGAAAAACCTAAAGTATCATAGAAGGGCTTGAGTCATCGACGGACCTTGGGACCGGGAACATCAGTGAGAAATCTTATTGAGATCGATTGTCAAGATTGCTCTAGACGGTGGAGAAAATATGGCATATTTTGTGACATTTTAAAGGAGAAGAAACATGTGACTAAATGTATACACAGAATGAAAGATCTATATCCTCCGTTTCCAAAGATGTAAGCAAATAATTGTTTGCGATTTTTTTACTCGATTAAATCGGCGTTCAATCTGCGCATCGTTGTCTCTCAAGCGTGCCGAAATTTTGGCTCGGGTCGACTAAGTTTGTGACGTCACCCGGATCTTGCCGCTCTCTAGTAGGGAAGGCGAAAATATTATACAATACCTCCCTTATCTGTGCTTGTTGCTCCCGCTTCTCGAGCCAGGGCAAGTATGGACAGTCGTTTCGGTTCGGGTGCCTGGCGATGTACATGCAGACTTGGTAGGCGAGTGAGTGAGTATGAGCCCGGCTGATGTTACGCAGCGATGCGCACAATATGTTTTCGGCATTTCTGATCGGTTAAAATAGACGCAAGCCCTTGTAATGGTGGCATTTATGAATCTGTCCACAGGATCCAGTTTTTCATGTTTCGATATGAACAGATCGGCAGTAAAAAGTGCATTTTTGGATACGGGGGAGGTAGATCTTTCGTTCAGTACATACATTAGTCACATGTTTTCTTCTACTTTAATCAATTTTTCAGAGCATACAGAGTCCGAGTAGATTCCGGGGGAAGACAATTTGTTTTAGGTGAAATTTTTTTAGCTAGATGTACTTTGGTATAAGTATTCCATTCCCGAAAAAATATATATTTTAGATAGTTGTTTTTGGCAACTACTGAAGGAGGAAAGGCTATGCTCATCAGGGACTATTTCTCACAACCAGGAATTAATTTTGGACTGTGCTGCCAGAGCAGTTAGTTTTAACAATGTATACGATTAGAGGGGGTGCGGTATCCAAATAGCAACTGAAAACTTAGTACAAAGTGTTTCCGAGATTAATGAATATAATTGACAAAGTTGTTTCACGTATGCAATAACATCATTGATAAAAGTTTTGATTTATTGTTCAACCTTCTCTGGTGGAGCATCTTTGGTAAATTCATAACATCGAAATTCAAGCCTTGATCCCAATCACATATTTGTCAGAATAGTCAAGGTTCTTTTCGGTCGAACCTTGCGCTACAGATCAATGGGTTTCAATGGGTTTTACACTTGGCACCCTTGAGCATTTTCATAAAACACTTTGTTTCCATGGTAACCATAGAACAAAATAACTGATATTTTGGGAATCTGAATAATTTCATCAATGCATCAATAGTTTCGTTATCCTCGAGTCTAGATAGATAAAATTTGCCACACTATATCTAGGAGACCAACACTACCAGTAAATACAAAATGTCCAAGATGGCCGCATTTTGGACGTCACAGTGACGTCATTTTCCCAGGAGAATGTATTTTTTGTCGAATTTTTTGACAGATTTTTTTTTCTTCATTTTTTAGATGCAGTTTACCTCGCATTAACTACGGACATGACGGAATAAATTGGAAATAATTATCTGATATGAAATACAATACTTTTGGTCACTTTTAGCTGCAAAAGATAAAGAAAAGCCTAGAAGAACAGTGGCCAAGATACCATTTTTATCACACCCATTTTGTCGCCATCTTGAATTTAACACATGGTACTTTTCTCTGAGGCATTTGCCAATAGACTCAAATTGACAACAACCCTGATACGCTATGAAGCCTAAAAAATCTCTCAATGTTTCTTGGTTCTAGAGTCACATGGAAAAGATCATTAATGGGGGAGGGGTATCGCCCGTATCACCCCGGACCGGATATCTCGGAATCTCTTATATTATTTTGTTTCCGTTTAAGAACAATGCAGTTACACCCCTGGGATTGTTTTGCTAAAGGTCTTACTGCCTGTTTGTTTTCATAGCAAAAAATCAATTGATTTGGTATTGTAACTGATGCAACTGTTTGTGTGTATGTATAACAGAAAAATGACTTTATTTGGACGTTGCGAGTGATATGATCTCAACAAAATTAACAATGTTTAACTCTATCTGGCCTGGACTTTTTGGGATCTGTCCAGGCATGAGGCGGAATTATTTTTCTTATCCCATGAGCCAGGGAGATGGAGATGACTCTTAACACACTATACCCTTGGGTCAAGCTCAACCAGAAAATGTAAAAAAATCCGAGATGGCAACTTTGATAACGTCACAGTGGCGTCATTAAAAAAAACGACATTTTTCGGTCGATTTTTCATATCGCTACATATATAAGCTACTATTTGACCACTTATCATCGCGGGAAAGCAGAAATTTTGAAGAAGTACCCCACTTGGCGCCATCTTGAATTTACCCATGATCCGCTACTCAGGAGATTATGCAAATAGGCTCTAAATGACCCCAATGTGATAAACTATATAAGTCGATGAGTGTCAGTTCTCAATTTTTTGTCGTTCCGGAGATAGCACAGAAAGTTTGGCAAGGGGGTCATTTTACAGCCTCCGAGGCCTGGTAGGGTTAAAAGAAATATCTTTGCGATGAAGGTGTGACGTTGACTGTGTACGCCAAGGTACCCTAATTCAGTCCCTAATTCAAACCTAGAAAGAAATGGACCGCAATCTGCTTCAAATAAATATATGAATTATAGTTATACTTTATATTTATACATGTTTCTGGATTTATTATTTTATGAAAGTCCCAAATATGAATCGGAGTCACTTTTTATCAAATGTGATTCTGTTTTGGGGTTTTTTCATGTACATGTAGATATATGTTATTTTATCCTATTTTGTCGTAAATGGTCATTATAAACATATGTTTTGATTCGTGGGATTTGAAAACAAAAGCAGTTCCCAATCCGTGACATTTCATTTCCCTATTCGATCCCATGATCATAATTTTGTGAAGTACAACTACTGGTATGTTGGACTACTCTATTGTCGCAAAGATCAAACACCCTGGTACTCAATCAGTGTGAGTGGGATTTTCGCTTTCGAGTTTTTTGGCCATAAAATGATATCATATCAGATTATTATTTACCAATTTATCGTGTAGTTTGTACGATTACAACGCTCTTAAATTAAAAAAAAACGAAAAATCTGACCAAAAATCGGTCAAAAAAATGTCATTTTTGAAAATGACGTCACTGTGACGTCATCAAGGCGGCCATCTTTGATTTTTTTTTACATTTAATAGTAGGGTTTGACCCAGAAATATAGTGTGGTCCGTTTTAGCCCTTAGCCTTAGGGATAGCGAAAATATTAAGGGGCAAACCCCCTCCCCCCCCTCCCCCAAGCTGAACTACACCTCAAATCGCAAAGGCCAGAGAGGGTTGAAAAGATGTCAGATAAATTTGCAATTTGAATCCCAAAGTCGGAATCTTGTGGCTAGCTCAGGTATACATTATTAACATTTTCCTTTCCAGGACATTACCCACAAACGAATTTCCGGCATCTACGAGTATGCGCACAATGAATTGGTTCATAGTCATTACAAGTTTGGTTCTGTCGTACGGGGAGATAACTGACATGTCCATTCCTGCCCAATCCACAACCCAAGATGACTCAATGGCGAAGCATACCAACGGGACGATATACGTATCTGAAATGACGGAATATCTCACATCAACGGAAAATGTAACTGATACAGTCAACAGTCTTATCGTTACGACACCAAACCGAAGTTCTTCTACGGGCATCACTTATGATATATCCACAACTGACAACAATGCACTTTTGAACTTGACTAGATCTGTTTGCCCCAATGACTCAAACTGCATTAAAGAAGAAGAGGAACAAGAATCAGCACAACCATGGTCTTCAGAAACTTTGTCAACGGCCATTTTTATTTTCTACATGATTATTATACCTTCGATAGGGACTCTTGGGTGTGTTTTTAATATTTTTAATATATTTATTTTGACCAGAGAAAGTCTGCGTAACTCCACTAATTATTATCTAATTGGGTTAAGCGTAGCTGATCTTTGCTACCTGATTCAGATTGTCTTGTGGTGGAGTAGGAGTATCGTAGAATATTTCAACAGGCAGATATATATACAGATGTGGATGTCGCTTCATGTGCCGATCTCGACGAGTTGGCTTATGCTCGCCGCAGGGCGCACGTCAAATGTGTTGATACTAGTTTTATCTATCGAACGTTTCGTCGCAGTTACTTTCCCATTGAGAATCAAAATGTCGCCTTTAACTCGCCATCCGATCAAAATTATCGGCGCAGTCTCCGTATCTATTACAGCTGTGCTGTTGCCAAATGTGTTTAAAAACGTGTATGGTGTCTCTGTGGACGGGAGAACTAACACAACTATTATTATATACAAACTCTCTGAATACTATCAGGCAAACCCCGATTTTTTCACTGCATATACCAACTTTATTCTGGTCACTCTTCGCTTCATTCCAGTTCTCTCCGTGCTGTTTCTAAACGTTTGTATCATTTTCATGGTGAATCGTTCCAGAAAATCCATATCTGATCTACACGCGAGTAAAAGTGACAAACGTGATAGGGAGCAATTGAAAATAACCCGAATGCTCATCGCTGTAGCCATTGTTTTCCTAGTTTGCGTCACGCCAGGTTTTCTCCACTCTCTCCTTAACAATATTGTACCTACATACAGCCGCATCTGGCAGCAAAATACGAATCTGTCGTCGCTTCTCTCGTCAATTTTCCCAGTGTTAGACGTTATCAATTCAACAGCTAACTTTTTTGTCTATGTACTTATGAGTACTAAATTCCGCGCCATCTGTCTTAAGGCAGTCTGTCACAAGACGATTCAGTAAGATTTAGCTTGAGAAGACAACTACGTCGAATCAGAACACTGTATCGATGAGTGTTCCCTTAGTTGTGTGTGAGTGTCGTTTATTTACTGTTGACAATGCGGTTTGCTTTGGCAAAATTACAACTACTTGAACTATCACTGTATTTGATGAGTTGATATATTATTATAACTCAATCCCTAAGATCGAAAGTCCTTCCGTAAATTTGTGAAAATCTATGTATTTATGTGACATGAGTAAATAAACTCCTACTGGCATTTCTCGTCTTATTGTGAAACTTTGAACGTGACCATCCGACATGTTTATTTCTATGGGTCTTCAAATATGCGAATATATTGAGATTGATAGGATTTAAGTTATTTAAAGTTAGATTTCCATAAGTCTTTTCATAAACTGAACCTCCATTTTCAAACATATATTTTTCGGGAAGTTCTAAAATGTTCAATAATTTTTAACTCTGCCGAGAAGAAAAATCTTTTTCAAAGATGGCTCAGATATATTTATCCGGGGATTTTTTTTAGCTCATCTGGGCCAAAGGCCCGATGGGCTAATGTCATGGCCTGATTGTCCGTCGTCCGTCGTCAGTCGTCCGTCGTGCGTCGTTTGTCGTACGTCGTGCGTATACATCTTCTTCTCTGAAACCGCCTGGCCGATTAAGCTGAAACTTGGCATGCATGTTCCCCCAATGAGTAAACCAGAATTTGTTCATGCGGTGTTGATACGATTTTAAATATGGCTGCCATGCCGGCCATCTTGAATTTGCCAGTGAAATCTTGTCATCATTATTTTTCGGTAACTACTTACAAATTTGGTACACAAGTTCCCCTTGGGGTCTAGTTGTACAAGATACCTTTTTCGGTCCGATTCGAATATCCAATGTGGCCACTAGGTGACCATCTTGGATTTCCCCATAAAAATTTATCGCAATTTCTCAGGAACTACTGCATTGATCTTTCTCAAATTTGGTACACGGGTTTCCATTCGGGTCCAGTTGTGCAAGATATCTTTTCGGCTTCGATTCAAAAATCCAATATGCCACCAGGCGGCCATCAGGGATTTCTCTATGAAACATTGTTATCGTGATTTCTCAGGAAGTACTGCATGGATCTTTCTCAAATTTGGTACACAGGTTCCCCTTGGGGTCTAGTTGTACAAGATACCTTTTTCGGTCCGATTCGAAAATCCAATATGGCCACTAGGTGGCCATCTTGGATTTCCCCATCAAACTTTATCGCAATTTCTCAGGAACTACTGCATTGATCTTTCTCAAATTTGGTACACAGGTTTCCATTGGGGTCCAGTTGTGCAAGATATCTTTTCTGCTTCGATTCGAAAATCCAATATTGCCACCAGGCGGCCATCTCGGATTTCTCCGTGAAACATTGTTATCGTGATTTCTCAGTAAGTACTGCATGGATCTTTAGAATAGAATAGATTAACCGGAAGACTATACTGTGAAGTCATGTGGCTCTGTCAGTATGTCGGCACCTCTTCCCACTTCCCTTATATGTGTTGTAATTTCTCAAATTTGGTACACAGGTTCCCCTTGGGGTCTAGTTGTACAAGATACCTTTTTCGGTCCGATTTGAAAATCCAATATGGCCACTAGGTGACCATTCCCCATGAACATTTATCGGGATTTCTCAGGAACTACTGCATTGATCTTTCTCAAATTTGGTACACAGGTTCCCCTTAGGGTTCAATTGTGCAAGACACCTTTTCTGCTTCGATTCGAAAATTGTTATTGTGATTTCTCAGTAAGTACTGCATGGAACTTTCTCAAATTTGGTACACAGGTTTCCCTTGGGATCTAGTTGTACAAGATACCTTTTCCGGTCCGATTTGAAAATCCAATATGGCCACTAGGTGACCATCTTGGATTTCCTCATGAAAATTTATCGGGATTTCTCAGGAAGTACAGCATGGATCTTTCTCAAATTTGGTACACAGGTTCCCCTTGGGTCTAGTTGTGCAAAATGCCTTTTGTGGTCTGATTAAAAATCGAATATGGCCACCAGGCGGCCATCTTGGATTTCCCCATGAAACATTGTGATCGCAATTTCTCAGGAACTACTTCATGGATCTTTCTCAAATTTGGTACACAGGTTCCTCTTGGGGTCTAGTTGTGCAAGATACCTTTTGTGATCTGTTTCGAAAATCCAATATGGCCACCAGGCGGCCATCTTGTATTTCCCTGTGAAATTTTATCGTGATTTCTCAGGAAGTACTGCATGGATCTTTCTCAAATTTGGTACACAGGTTCTCCTTGGGGTCTAGTTGTGCAAGATACCTTTTGTGATCTGTTTTAAAAACCCAATATGGCCACCAGGCAGCCATCTTGGATTTCCCCATGAAACTTTGTTTTCGCGTTTCTCAGGAACTACTGCATTGACCTTTCTCAAATTTGATATACAGGTTCCCCTTGGGATCTAGTTGTGCAAGATACCTTTTCTGGTCCGATTCGAAAATCCAGTATGGCCACCAGGCGGCCATCTTGAACTTCCCCATGAAATTTTGTTATCGAGAATTCTCAGGAAATTACTGCATGGATCTTTGTCAAATTGGGTACACAGGTTCCCATTGTGGTCCAGTTGTGCAAGATACCTTTTTTGATCCATTTCGAAAATCCAACATGGCCGTATCTTCCATGAAACTTTGTTATCAAGAAATCTCAGGAAATTACTGCAAGGATCATTTAGGGTTCAGGGGGGACAACACAAGTTAAAAACTCATCTATTGCAGTTCTTTAGTCTTACAGCTGCTTTCTCCAGTTACAGCCAGATGAGCTACAGTGCCGTGGCACTATCTTTGTTTTCAATTTAACAAAATTGGACGATACTGGATATTCTCGTTCGAAAATGTGATATCTCAGCAAACACGACAACAATCAGAAAACTGAGCTACCGCTGTTCTCTTTACCATACCGAATAGCCAGGCCAAATTTCCAGCTCCCTTGATGAATACTCCTCGAGATTATAACAGGTATACTTATGAAACTGGAGAAACCAAGTAAATCGTGTAAATCACTTCCACGATTATATGCAGTGTCAAGAATCGGACTATGAAAGGAGATAGACATCCGTAACGACAGTTGGATAGATCTAACTCTACATTTATACCTGCGTAATGTGGTAGAAGGCTGCCTTTCGACAGTCCGAGCAATTAAAATCTGTAAACATCTACCTTATTGTATACCGGGAAGAGATGAAGGGGAGAAAACTCGACAGTCTGACAGATGGAATCAGCCTATAATATGGAATATAGTATAGTTATATATAGTTAAATCTATATTGAAAGGACTTCCAAGCGGATTCTAGGTACTCTGCTGGGTGCTGAAAACAATTGTTGCTGATCTTGTAAAAATGCTCGAAGCGGTTAACCAGATATGACAAGCCAAAGGTCCATTTCCCATCAAAAAAATTTAAAAATTCCCCCGATGACATCATTAAATCTCATTTGCATATATAGTGGAGAAAATGTTTTTGCCCATTTCCCAGCTTATATTAAAATAATGTTTGTGAAATTTGGGATACAGTTATTTTAGACAAATATGCATTCATTTTACGAAAGTATATACTGTCGTTGATCTGTTATCAAACCAACGATGCTCGAACAACTGTATTTCCCTTCCAGGGGAAATGCTAGCCATAATCAAATAGTCCAAAAGCTACGGCACTTTTAATCGTACATCAGAGGACAAAATGTTTGAACATGTTTTCTGAGTCTGAAAAGGTGCGTCTTTCTGATCAAATCTGTTGCATTTTGAAAGAAAAATGCGATTTTTCGATTTCCTTTATAAATTTTCCACGAAATTGATAAAACAAATGTATAATTTCCAAATATGTAACTGTGCCTCCATATGCGACTCTATATTGAAGTTGCTGAACTGGTACATATATACACCTGAGAAAAAACATATGTAATTGATTACAATTGTCTCACGCGATGATTTCTTTCAAAATGAAACTAAAATTGCTCTCAAGTTCATATGGCATATCCTTAGAAGTATACCACTGATATCTATATTTCCACCAGTAGCACCCGGAAATCTGACGGCAGCCATCGGGCATTCAGCAATATCAAATGTGACCATGGTCACCAGATTCTTGTGGAGCAATTCGCCATGAAGTTACCTCCCACCCACAATTTCGGCAGAATCTGCAAACTGGTTTGTTTTTCTCGGATATCGTGATTTGGCTGCACCATCAGGATCATCTTGGAGAGTAGAGAGCTGAAAATTTCAACAACCTGCATTTGGGGCATGCTGTATTAAAAGATGCACCTTATACTCGCTGACCGTTACATTGACGTCGCGGTGTCATGAAATTCCAAAACTACATTATTTTTCTTATATATATATACATATATGTTTAACTGTTTCTGTTTGGAATATCATAATTGGATGTCCTTTGTGGTATTACAAATGAGCAAAACTGAAAGCTTTAAGATAGACAGCATAATAGGTTTATATCAGTGATTTATGAAGTATTTATTATATAAAAGTACCATAGACGATTAACATTGTATATGTACCATTGTTAGTCTTCGGTTGAACTGTTTGTGTAACCCACTACCAGAACAATTAGAGCTAAATTGAAATTGATGAGCAGCATCTAAAATGTGAGTAGCAAGCGTCAAATTCGACATTCAATACTCAGCCGTCGTCCATAAAGAATTTCAAACAATAATCGGAAGCCCTATTTTTTACGCCAGCCAGCACTAATTCAAAATGTGAATCAATTGAAATAGAATAAAACACAGGATGGTTTACTGCAAGAGAGAAGCGGTCATCAGTTGTCAATGAAGCCAGCAAGACATGAGGATGTTCTTTACATAAAATCCTTATAAACTAAGATAAATGTAACTCCGAAGATTGAAGTCATGGTGGTACGTGATATGATACTATATTTCGGCTATAATTTATGCCATCATCAGGCTCGTATGAGCACCTGTTGCATACAGAACATATATATATATGAGTTTGTCATGAGTTTTTTCTAGTACTATATTTACCATACACAAAGGCAGTTTATACTGTGATCATTTAGTCTATATATACAGTGTGAAAACAATAATATGAAAAACAATGACAAAAAGAAAAGTATACAAATTGACCAATGAGAACACAAACACAAAGAACCTGGGCTTATGTCTGTTTGTGTTCTCATTGGTCAATTTGTATACCTTTCTTTTCATCATAAAGAAATTATCATTGGGAAATGAGAAACAAAACCTGTCAATTTCTGATGTATCAATCCAAGGTAACTAATTCTCGTAGCCTTTCAAGATAACCGTGGAGATTACAACGCATATAAGGGAAGTGGGCAGGGGTGCCGACATACTAACAGAGTCGCATGACTTCACAAGTATACTCTTCTGGTTAACCTATTCTGAAGCACATTACAAGAATCTAACGATTCGTGATATGTGTTTTATCCCAGGTACGCTTTTATTGTACCTGTTCATGTGGTAACTTGAATGACATGACCACACAGCCCCTAGCACCAGTATAAGCGGTATTAGATACAAATCTAGAGAGCTATGATGGAAATGCTCTGACAACTCGTATATTGGTATTTGATGAACTGTGTCGCTGTGACAACTCGTACACTGGGGATTGGTGAGCTGTATCGTCTTCAGATGAAAATGACGACATTTAACACAAAAGACTAGTCTGTAAGGCCCGATGTCAACCCAGCATCAATTTCCCACAATGCCAACATATATCAAAAACCAAAAAGTCTGTACAGGCGGCGGGCCTCGGGGACGAAACGTCCACCCGCAGAATCTCGCCATATACAGGTAAAAATTACAACGTATATAAGGTAAGTGGGAAGAGGTGCCGACATACTGACAGAGCCACATGACTTCACAGTATAGTCTTCTGGTTAACCTATTCTAAAGCACATACCAAGAATCTAACGATTCGTGATATCTGTTGCGTCTCAGGTACACTTTTATTTTACCTGTTGATGGGGTAACTTGGATGACATGACCACACGGCCCCTAGCACCGGCATAAGCGGTATTAGATACAAATCTAGAGAGCTATAATGGAAATGCTCTGACAACTCGTATATTGGTAATTGGTGAGCTGTGTCGCTGTGACAAATCCTATGCTGGGGATTGTGAGCTGTATCGTCGTCAGATGAAATTGACAGCATTTAACACAAAAGACTAGTCTATCAGGCCCGATGTCGACCCAGCGTCAACTTCCCACAATGCCGACATATATCAAAGACCAAAAGGTCTGTACAGGGGGCGAGCCTTGGGGACGAAACGTCCACCAGCAGAATCTCGCCATATAAGGTAAAAATTACAACGCATATAAGGGAAGTGGGAAGACGTGTCGACATACTGACAGAGCCACATGACTGCACAGTATAATCTTTTGGTTAACCTATTCTAAAGCACATTACAAGAATCTAACGATTCGTTATATGTGTTGTATCTTAGGTACGCTTTTATTGCACCTGTTCATGTGGTAACTTGGATGACATGGCCACACGGCCCCTAGTACCGGCATAAGCGGTATTAGATACAAATCTAGAGAGCTATTATGGAGATGCTCTGACAACTCGTATATTGGTAATTGGTGAGCTTTGTCGCTGTGGCAACTCGTACATAGGGTTTTGGTGAGCTGTATCGTCGTCAGATGAAAATGACGGCATTTTACACAAAATACTAGTCTGTAAGGCCCGATGTCAACCCAGCATCAACTTCCCACAATGCCAACATATATCAAAGGCCAAAAGGTATGTACAGGGGGCGAGCCTCGGGGACGAAACGTCCACCAGCAGAATCTCGCCATATACAGGTAAACATTACAACGCATATAAGGGAGGTGGGAAGAGGTACCGACATACTGACAGAGCCCCATAGCAAGACGATTCTTCATGTCTGTCACATATTGGTCCTGGATTGTGTTGCATCTGATCGATCTATCCGGAACGCACTGTCAATTGGCAAGCTAGGGTGATGCACGAACATCAGGCAGAATGAACTTTCTCCGATCGACTCGTATTTCGAGTAGATGTAGGAATGCACCAGTGGGGATACATATGATTTCCAAGCATATTCTGCAATGTCCGAATAAATCTGGAACACATCCTGTTGTCTTGTGGAGTGATATGGGGAGGTTTAGTTTTGCCCAATACCTGCCAACTCCTTTATGAAAGTGGCTCACTGATCGGAATAGATTCACCGAGGAAACCCTGTAATGTACAAAGAAGTTATTAAATAAGACCGGCTGTAGCCCTTGTTTACTTGTTAGTTGTCGGAATCAAGGTCTTATGTGTTGTAATCAAGGTCCCTGTGGACCCAATTTCAGAATTTGTTTTTTTAAAAACGTGATTGGATCATGTATGCTAGAACAACATTGAGGTGAAGATCAAAGGTCATATTTCCTGGCCCAATAATTACGAAGAAAATCTTTGAAAATTGAAAATGGTAGTAGGGGTGCAATGACTTTTCCTGGTATATTCTCAACATTGCGTCCTGTGAGGTGGTCGACTATAAGTATTTTGAGACCGGTGTACGTCAAAAAACAGCTTTCGAACGAGAGTATGAAAAATGAAGTTTTCCTATGAATACAGAGAAATGCTCTGAAATTGATAAAGAGACCGAACAAATTTGCTCCAAATGATAGTTTTCCTACACTCGCTTTTATTGTTCCCAGGATATTTCACGGAAAATAAACAAAATAAAAATGATACTTAGATGAAATTTCATGGCAGATAACATTTTTGATTAATAATATTGAAAACATTCTCTCAGTGTCAAATTTCAGTTAACAATTTGATCGTCGTTCATCGAGAAAAAACTCCAAATGCAATGGAGTAGACTTTAGATTCGAACAGGTCTCTCGATCACTCGATCAATCAGCTGTAGTGAAAATTGGTATTCTGGCGATTGCATACACCATGGCCCGTCTTCTCGTTTTAATGTGTACTAATGCTGAAGTCTGTATTGTGCATATTTCAAGTGATCAACAGACAGTATTTGGCGACTTTGGAGCCCTGGGGTCATTGTATAGTGTATAACACTCACTTCAAATAGTTTGACAGCTGATTGAAACCTTCCTTATAGAAGGATTTGTATACACGAAAATTTCGATGCTCTATGACATTCGTTTGCTTGCCTGAATAAATATACTGAGCCTGTCTTTTTTTAAATTGACTTACTGCGCGTTCAGCATGTTTAGAGTGCCATCTATTCAGCCCAAATTTTCTTTCAGTTAGCGCCTACGACTATAGGTTGGATTTTAGTTGTTTTGCAAAGTAAGACCTCTATGTCCTTCTGACTATATATAAGATACATAATTTTATTTTCGGACTAAATAAATTTCCAAAATTCTTTAGGCAATTGTCATCCGTTTTTGATTTCGCTATATTTGCACGATAATTCAAGTAAGCAAACAATAAATAATATATAAACGTGGTACGGAACTACAATAAATAATTATAAACGTGGTATGGTGAACATGAATGTTTAGCTTGGGTTGAGCTTTGATATATGTTGGCATTGTGGGAAGTCGATGCTGGGTCGACATCGGGCCTTACACACTAGTATTTTGTGTTAAATGTCGTCATTTTCATCTGACGACGATACAGCTCACCAATCCCCAGTGTACGAGTTGTCACAGCGACACAGCTCACCAATTACCAATATACGAGTTGTCAGAGCATTTCCATCCATAACTTTCTAGATTTGTATCTGATACCGCTTATGCCGGTGCTAGGGGCCGTGTGGTCATGTCATCCAAGTTGCCACATGAACAGGTACAATAAAAGCGTACCTGAGATACAAGACATCACAAATCGTTAGATTATTGGTATGTGCTTTAGAATAGGTTAACCAGAAGACTATACTGTGAAGTCATGTGACTCTGTTAGTATGTCGGCACCCCTGCCCACTTCCCTTATATGTGTTGTAATCTCCACGGTTACCTTCAAAGGCTACGGGAATTAGTTACCTTGGATTGATACATCAGAAATTGACAGGTTTTGTTTCGGATTTCTCAATGATAATTTCTTTATCTCTGCATTCACGAATGAGTTTTCCATTTTCCATTTCTTATTGCGTCTTCCTTCCATCACGTGATATGTACATCAGGAATTCCCAATTCTGAAACAGATGCTGTTTGTACAGGACAGTGCTGAAGATAAAATTCCTTACAGTATAATGACACTTGAAAAATCTATACCTTAATTCCTTACGGTTTTTTGTCTACACGTGGCCCGATCTTTGCTGATAACTCTCAGACCGTAAACAAATGTCGTAATGGTATCCGTCAGCCGTGTCATCCCAACGATTTTTCCTAGTTTTTTTTCTCAGAAAGGAGACAGACCGATGTAGATACGTTTTTGTGGTAAAACCATCAAAGAAATCGAGGTCGCCCGTCGTAAATGATTTACCTGCCGAACCGTCGTGATTCATGCATGTTCCGCGTTGAAAAAAATGCACTGCACTCAGGTTTCGTTTCGCCAAATACAACTTCAGAGTTTTTACTGGACAGTTGTTATCACCAGAACCACATTCGCGACGATTTGTCTTTCTTTCGACTGTCTACACTTAATTTATCATCCTCAGCGGAAGAAAACTCTACCTTTGTTCAGCTGATCACACTCGTGTTGCCTTTAAAATAAACTGAAGTTCCTACTTGCAAGGTGTCCATTCTGTTTCTTTATTCGATTGTATAGGCATACAAGACTTGTCCTGACATTTATCACCCGCCTTGTGAAATGGATTTTCCCGATGAAAAACTTAACCGTGCTAAATCGTCTGATAATTGCACGGTTATCAGTGTGTAGTAGGTGTAAGTGTTACAGAATTTAGCGTTTCGACGTCTTTCCTATCTCGTCAAAACTGGGCTCGGTATGTAAGACATCCCAGTGGTAAATTAACAGATACCTCTATGACGGTTGTAAAGTCTTAATTATACGAACTCAATCCAGTTTACTCAAGGTCGAGACAATGAGATGGTCATTGATAGATATTTAGTACCGTATTCAACATGTTGAATCTCAGTTAAAATCTGCTCATTCACCCTGATAGCAGATAAATGATTAGCCAAATCTGATTATTATTATTCGTGATTATCTAACTCAGGTACCCCGACTAGTTGAAACAAATAAAATTAAACCTGTAGGCTAAGGAACCAGGCTACTCCTTGGAATGTGGTTCTAATTCAAATAACCCGATAATCGAGTGTACTCGTTGTTCTTTGAACTATATACTAGATATATAGATTATCTTACACGATTTCCTTTACCCGTCCAGATGATGAATTTATTTGGTAACATCGTTAATAATCGTTTAACGCTGAAGCATGTTAAATTAGGGAATAGGGTCATAGGGTAGACTTTTGAGAGCAGCCGTATTTGCTACGCTACAAAACAGCTTCCTCCGTGAATAGAGCGAATACATTTACCTCCACCCACAATAACACAGGGACAATCTTTTCTCGATTACCTCCCTGTTTTGAGTAGGCGATATATTTTAACAGCAAACTTGGGTCTCAAATGACGGGAGATTTGGAAATGCCATTTACATTTTGAGGAGTAAGTCTACTGCCCCTTTTACGTCTACTAGCCTTTCCATAAAAGGCATTTTAAAGCTTTTCGTTGTCAACTTTGAAACTCCGTAATTCCTGTAACGAATAATTATTTTATATTAAATAGTTTAATGATTGTTTTCCATGAAACGATAATAGCTTTGCGCTCTACGATAATAGCTTTTATGAATCGATATATGAAATATTACAAAGAAGTTGGGAATGTGAGCGAATTGAGCTTTTATAACGTTTTTTCGATGAAACACTGACAATAAGATATTTTAACTTTGATCGTGTCAAATTATCGATATGGCCGATCCTATAATCTAGTAAAAGACGTGTTACCATATTACGGCCATTGGTCATATTATGTTTTAATCCAGTTTGTATGTTGTGACACATGTTGCATGTCACTCACGTTTGGACACTCCGTACAGTTCTGACAGAGTAGACTCGGATATACACACAGTAATATATTTTCATTGGCCCATTTCCTATTTGTTAAGGATAAGTACCTCAGCTATAATTGTCATGTGACCCAAAGGGAAATATACTGCCTGTATATTTCTGAAAACATCACAAGAACCCAAACGAATTCCTGTGATGAGTTGTATCCCAGTTACGCTTTCATTGTATCTGTTCATGTGGAAATGTTGAAATCAGGTTGGTCCCCTGGGATGGATCTATGCTTAAGGTATTAGTTCATTGTATCGTGCATGAATTTGAGCATAGGCTTTAGGAGGGAAAAATCTAAGACGTAAATTGTATGCGGGGAAAAGGGTGGTCGCCTTTAACATCAAGAAAGATGTCACTTACATGTAAGTGGAATCTAGATAACTCGACAATGCCTAACAAGGATTATATCAGATAAAAAACATAGACCAGAAATACAGTAAACAAAACGCGAGACGAGACATTATGTGAAAAAAAAACGCTTAATAAAATCTCAACTGGAAGAGATCAATAAATCAAGAAATATCGAATTCTTTCAACGGGTAAATGATGAAGATCAGAAATACAGTATTCAAATCGTGAGATGAGACTTGAGCATGTGAAAAGAAGCGCTTAACAAAATTCCCAAGTGGAAGTAATCAATAAATAAATAAGTATCGTCAGCTGGCTGATGATTAAGTATTAAGAACTGGTATGGGATAAACCAACTCACTGACAAAGGTCATGATAAAGGAAGATCCTGTAAGGAATTTGCTGAACACAACCGCTGATCATCCTATGGTTACATTGCATGGTATAATGTAAACATGAGTAGATTTTAAGCACAAATTTACTGACATAACTTTGTCAATTTGATTGTCTTACAAATTTTATTGTATTCGGCAGAATTATATGAGTTTGTCGAGTCTGGACATTCAGCAACCAAAAGTGGTCCGTTTCCTATTGAAATATCTGCCGACAAATAGCTAAACCCTCGTTTGAATAAAATTGTAAATTTGAAACCGGTTCTTACTATGACTAGCTCTCATCATCGCTCTGTTTAATTAACAAAATCTTACTAACCAAGTGTTGCACGGCTATATATCAGTTTCGCGAGATACACTACTAAAGACATGTTAGACGTGGTTTGAACATACTTTTAAAACGCTGATAGACGATGATTAATTTCTAAGAATACAATTATAACTCTACATTTTGAATCATTAGTCACCTCAGAAAATATAATAACGACCTGTTACTAAATGTTATAGTTTTATAGAAGCCGTTATCGAACGTTTGCAGGTAAATGAAGGAATGAACTAGATAAAAGAATGTTAAAGGAAAGGAATGAATCTGCACTTATAGTAAATGGGTAGTTCATTATCGTTTTAACATGCGGGGCGAGAGGTTGGAGTATATTACGATAGGTAAAAGTAAATCGCTCTGGGATCAGAAAGCCTCACCCTCACTTCGAAATGTTTTTTTTCCGTCCCTTCCACGAGCGGTGACAAAAACACATACCCCAAAACTGTTAGCTGAAATTGCCATCCGTAGTTACGATATACCCACACAATTAGCGAAGTGTTGTCTAGTGGATGCCTTAATAACTGTGAGTAAGATGTGACATGCGGCTTCATTATACTCGTGTACAGAAAAAAAACTATGTCCATGTATACTTTATAACATATCCTTCTATATACAGAGAGTAACCATCCGGCTGGTGTCACATTATGTGGGCTTTTCACAGAGCCAATCTTTGAACTGTTAGTGGAATTTTATCTATTGTTCTTGGTTATTTCTATCGACTTAGTGTGAGCAATTTGGGAATCGAATGATAAAAGTGATTATTGACGAGGTACGTATAGATGACAAGGAAAAAAGTATGATGACATATACCATGTCAATCCGTCATCTCCACATGACCACTCAAAGTTTGTTTTCGAAAACATAAGAAGCATTCAAGTCATTTGATGGATCATTACTATTTAATTATTGATAGTTTATTAAATGGTATTTATTTGAAAGTAATGGTTTTTGCCTGAAGAAATTGAGTGAACTATATCCGAACTCCGACTTTTAAGGAATCAGTATATGCACATACAATCCGCTTTCCCAGAATTACGTAAGGAAAATAACATTTGTTTGCGAAACGTTTTACGTGGGGAATGGATGTTTCAGATCCACAAGAGAGTGCGCAGGGTCCCCAAGACAAACTGTCAGGCTACCGGGAACGCACTCGTGCACTGATCTTGGCCAACGAGGGAGTTCGATTCAACCTGCCACCTTGTCTGGATCGAGGAGGTTGGAAAGGAAGACCTGTAATGACAACCAAAGCAAAGTAATACAATACTGACATATAATTCGATGAGCAGGAATGCAGGATTCAGGTTGCGGTAGCGTACAATCCCTGCAAAGAAGATCCCTGATCTATGAATTGGATTTACCTGTATTCTTATAGTTATCTTTAACCGAAGTTCAATAAAATAGAAAGATATATACAAAATTATATAGCCCTAGCTATATCGCGATCAGGCCTGGTCACAGCCACAGTCTGGTCACGACGGGTTCTCTCGTGGTTGGGTCCAGCTTCTATCTTCCTTCCCCAGGTCTTCGTGGTTGGGTCCAGCCTCTATCTTCCTTCCCCAGGTCTTCGTGGTTGGGTCCAGCGTCTATCTTCCTTCCCCAGGTCTTCGTCCACTCCCGTATGGATGGATTCCCCGTCGTGTTTCGTCTTACACGACCTGGCCCTTCCGTGGTTATGTCCGGCGTGTGTCTTCCTTCCCCCGGTCTTCTTCACTCGGGCTGTATAGACTTCTCGTCGTCGTCGTGTCTCGTCTTACACGACTAGGCCCCTCGAAGCGTTGGTAACTGTCAATGGATGCGGACGGCCTGGGCACGACAGTACTATCACAGTACAAAGGCTTCTACGGCACCGGCCCGTCTCTCTGTAACACCGCAGGACTATTCAACAGGACGGCACGCCACAGCAGCAGACTGCACCCCTCGTACCAATACACCCCCAGGCTTCAGCGACCCCGCTCACGGCGACTCACTCCGCGGCCCGGCTCCAAGGACGAATCATCAAAGCTAGAGTTCACGGCTACACGGTCCACATAGGATCGGACATCGATAACACACGGTGGATGGGTAGGCACCTGGTCTATGAACCTTCTTCACATACTACTGTATGGTCATCCGCAATAGATGGGCATCTGGTCAAGGATTCCCCCTTTATATACTACTGTATGAGACAGTATTAATTTATGATTGGCCGTGAATTACTCAATGTATGTACAGGGTGGTGAGAGACCGTATGCTTATGGGGCCGTGAATGGATAATCGTTTATGGTACGATTTACTGGGTACGTGTATATATATCTAGACCTGGGCCTATAGCTTGTGAGTGTTAGCATGAATGTATTTCAACCCGTAGGTTGTGTGTTTAAGTACGTGTGTGCATGGATAATTGTTTATGTAGGAACTGTGTTTGATTTGGTTTAGCTGTACCCTCTTCACAGAGACGAGCGTCTCCTACCGGATACAGCTTAATCGTTACCATTAACCACAGGGCCGTACTTGCAGAACTTCAGTACGGTTGGGTCAAGTAGAGATGCGGCTAAGGTATGGCCATGCTATCAACACTAACGCCGTTAGTTAATTCCCAGAGCTAAACCTGCACATCTGTGCATTACGGACAAGGATCAGGTAGAATTAGAAATAACCATTAACGATAAGTGTCTATACCCTATCTCCCAGCGCAATACTCGCACAACTGTGCATTACGGTTGAGACAGGTAGAGATCGGAGTAGAGTAAACACAGCCCGGACGTGTGAATGTAAGTGAGTGTAAATGTATGCTATGATGTTATAGGATTCGGCGGCGGCACTTCTTCAATTCGGCGGCCTGGTCCCGGCCCGGCGGCGGCGAGAATTCGGCGGCCTGATCACGGCCCTTCTCCAGGCCGGCAATGTATTGGATTTCTTCTCCCCGATACAACTGAACGTGTTCTCACCTCAAAGTTTCTGCTGGTCTGCCTCATTTTAGCGGGAGTCTGGCTTATATAGGGCTACCGCTCTTCTGTGAATAAAGGTAGAAACAGAACGCTCTCCAGCAGATAAAGGTAGAAACAAGTCGACGATGCCAGCGCCCTCTTTATTGTCAAATTATCACACTTCCCCCCGATCAGTTTATCTGGACTTTGCTGGATAAATATGGCTATGGAGGAACAAACCATAAGTCATAACGGACGTAACTGGTAAATCTCAGCTTCCAACGCTCTCTAGTTAATTCATACGACGACCGCAAAGTTCACTGTCCTTCATCTGCATATTCTTCAATGTTGACTTCCGGATTCCTGACTGACGTCATCTACAGCGAAGCAAGTGAGCTCACCAGCGTTCCTTTTGCCGTCCCGACTGATCGTTTGAGATAACTTCACCGGGATTTCGAAGCATTGTCTGTCTCCCGGATTATTGTAGTTCATTCTAGGAAAATTACAGCGCTGAATTCCATCAGGTAAGTGAACCGCACACGTAAACCCAATATCACTTTCGATTTCACATATAGTCACATGTCGAAACACCAGCAGTGATTTACTAAAGGGGATCCCAAGGGGTCGTTTGCATTCAGCACTTTCGTTACATTACCCCCGCCTTCGAAGAACATGACGCCCTCGTCATGGCTTTCGTCACGCTACCAGCAGCACGGGTGTGCAGAACAGAACATATCTACAACGTATATACAGCAAAATTACAGGACGACGGCCCTCTTGACTTCCTGGCCAAGTCGTCGTCACCTGAAATCGACATGAGGTCCACAGCAGGCCACAGCCGTCTCTTGCTGGAGTCTGTTAATCAGTTATCTGAGGCAGTGAAGCCTCAGGATCGCCCATCCTGTGTTTGGCGCCCACAGGGGTACTTGGAGGTCGGCCCTGCACCACAGGTCATCCCTCGACGATCACGGGTATCAGCCGTATTTCTTCGACCGTACGATCGTGCATCTCCTGTCCACTGGCAGGCTAAAACGTAGTCATTAAAGCGCCTCGGTCGCTGGACACGACGTCCACGTCTCCGGCAAGGCCATCTGCTCTACCCAAATAGGCGACTCGACTTCAGGCGGTATCAGGCGGTAATCCAACCTCGTAATCTGCCAATCTCCGGGGACGACGGGTTCTCCGGCCACTCCTCGTCTGCCGAGGTGCTGGGGATCTCACTGCGGCTGGATGCTCCACCGGATATGGAAAGACTGCCGCGGGCTCCGAGTCGTTCTCAGACTCGACATCACCATCGTTCTCTGTAGAATCAGTGGCCTCACTGTCCGACGTCTCTCTGGGGTAGAAGGGCTTAAGAAGATCATGATGGACTACACGGAGGACACCAGCCTCGTCGGCGATGCGATATGTCACATCCGTCAGGGCTTCTTTCACAGTATAAGGCCCTCCCCACCGGTCTCGTAGTTTCCGGATCTCCCCACGCTTAGTGGCGGAAATATACAGGTAAACCTGATCACCAGGCTTGTATTTGTGAGGGAAAGCTCTCGTATCGTAGATACGTTTCCGCCGCCTCAAGCTCTTCCTCGTTGTCGCTCGGGCAAACTCGTGTATGTCAGCCATCTCATCCCGGAGGTCTTCGGCCCACTGTGTCGGCTCTACTTGCTGTTTCGCAGGTGCACCCAAAGCCAAGTGCGACGGCGAGGCGATTCCCCTCTCAAACACCATGATGTTTGGGGAATATCCCGTTGTGTCATGCACGGTGGCACGGTACGACATCAGCACCAATGGGATGTGAATGCTGGCATGCAACATCTGGGCTAAGGTCCAGTTAAACCGTTCAATCATGCCGTTCGACTGGGCGTGATAGCGCGTAGTCCTCGTCTTCCTCATGCCGAGTATGCGGCACATCCCCCGGAATACTCTGCTTACAAACTGTCGTCCCTGGTCAGGGTGGATGGCCATTGGTACGCCAAATCGGGTCACGAAGTGGTCTACGCCAGCTTGGGCAACCGTCGTGGCTTCCTGATTGGGTAAGGCCACAGCTTCCACCCAACGAGTGAAATGGTCTCCAATGACGACTACGTATCGGTTTTCCGACAGATTTCTGCCAATGGCCCGAGAATATCAACAGCCGCTCTATCCCCTGGACTTCCAGTCATCTGACCGCGATGAGGACCTCTGGGCTTCCGTTCCGCCAACTTCCTGCGGTTACACACGTCGCAACTCCGGCACCATTGCCGAACATCGGTCTGTAGACCAGGCCACATGTAAGCCTGTCTCACTTTTGCCAAGGTTTTCTTCACCCCAAGGTGACCACCGGTTACACTGTCATGGCACTCTTTCAAAACTTTCCGTCTGAGGGAGCGAGGAACCACTAGAAGTCGTCGTTTCACTTCCCCCCGAGTATTCACCCATCTCCGCACAAGCAAGGATCCGTTCATCTCCAGTAAATCGAAGTCACCCCAGATAGTTTTAGTTACTGGCCCATATTGACTGATGTCCTCTCTGGCTGGTCGACTGTCCTTCTTCACCCACACTATAACAGGCTGCAAGTCCGGGTCCGCGGCCTGAGTTTGGCTGAAGTCTGCAGTTGCCGGTACTATCTCCGTAACACGGGCAGCTTCCTGGACTTCGGGATCGGAACCTGTTCGTCCACACTGCTTACACGGGGTTCGACTCATGGCGTCAGCATTTCCGTGCTTTCGTCCGGGCCGGTGCTGAATTTCAAAGTCATAGACTCCGAGGGCCTGTATCCAGCGAGCCAACTGTCCCTCCGGTTCTTTAAACCGCATTAACCACCTCAGGGACCCATGGTCAGTGCGCAACAGAAATTTTCGGCCGAACAGATAATGCCGGAAGTACTTTACAAAGTACACAACAGACAGAAGTTCCCATCTAGTCACACAGTAGGCGCGTTCTGTTTCGGGCAAGAATTCGGCGGCCTGATCACGGCCCTTCTCCGGCCCGGCAATGTATTGGATTTCTTCTCCCCGATACAACTGAACGTGTTCTCACCTCAAAGTTTCTGCTGGTCTGCCTCGTTTTAGCGAGAGTCTGGCTTATATAGAGCTACCGCTCTTCTGTGGATAAAGGTAGAAACAGAACGTTCTCCTGCAGATAAAGGTAGAAACAAGTCGATGCCAGCGCCCTCTTTATTGTCAAATTATCACATTTCTCCCGATCAGTTTATCTGGACTTCGCTGGATAAATATGGCTATGGAGGAACAAACCATAATTCATAACGAACGTGACTGGTAAATCTCAGCTTCCAACTCTCTCTAGTTCATTCATACGACGACCGCAAAGTTCACTGTCCTTCATCTGCATATTCTTCAATGTTGACTTCCGGATTCCTGACTGACGTCATCTACAGCGAAGCAAGTGAGCTCACCAGCGTTCCTTTTGCCGTCCCGACTGATCGTTTGAGATAACTTCACTGGGATTTCGAAGCATTGTCTGTCTCCCGGATTATTGTAGTTCATTCTAGGAAAATTACAGCGTTGAATTCCATCAGGTAAGTGAACCGCACACGTAAACCCAATGTCACTTTCGATTTCACATATAGTCACATGTCGAAACACCAGCAGTGATTTATTAAAGGGGATCCCAAGGGGTCGTTTGCATTCTGCACTTTCGTTACACTTGTAACATGCCAAATTTTAATGCATCAGGCCATCAATTTCAAATGAATTATGCAATATTAATTGCCTGTTCTAGAAGTTAAATGGTCGACGATTATCTCATGGGATCACTCCGTGGAGCAATGTTTTCAACCACGCTACCAATATTAACCGTGGCTATAAAATACCAGGACACCCGACTGCTTAAGTAATGCAACGACATTTGTCTATTTGACGACACGACATACAGTCAGATAAGAATGTCTAGCAAGACGGCAGTGGTTCATTTTACGACCCGATAAACACACAGTCTGCTGGAAAACGGCAGTGGTCCATTTTGCAACACGAGCGAGTAGCCGGGAAGATCGTCTGACAGGACAAGAATAATCAAAAAGGTAAATTACTTTATGAACGAAACTGGAATTGTTGACGTGCAAAAGGACAATGTAATTATCAATAATCAAATTATGTGGTCTCAGTAATAAATAATACTACTTGTATTCGATTCCAGTTCTGGCTCCACAATTTAGAATAATATGAAATAAATAAAACTTAAAGTAGGCCCAACATATCGTATACTTTACGATAGGTCCACTTTAAATTTGATTTATTACATATCATGTTATAGTGTGGTAAGATATGATATGCGCTATTTATTGTATTAGATACACGGAAGGCGTGCCCACAATACAAACAAACAATTAGAACAAACATGAGAGCCAGTGAGGGACACTCGCTCACATGAATAACAAGAGGACTAAAGGATCTTGCAATAGCAATTAATGAGACAACCGAAGGATACTTTCACTTACTTTAACAATATGATAGGGCAGAAGGATATAATTTCACCTGCATTAACAATATGAGAGGACTGAAGGATACTATAAGTTATACCAGTCGATGCATGGGAATACAGGGTGGTACAGAAAAGCTTTTTCCCCTGTGTTTTCATGAAGATACATAATCAGCAAGGCAAAAGTAAGAAAGGCATAATCAAGATTGGATAACATTGTCACTGCATACTCTCTTGGCCCACAAGTGTTGTCTGTCAATGTTACACAAGAACCCATTAATCGATATGCCAACTGGTCAAGTGTGACTTCGGAACATTGGACAGGTCAGAGTAATTAATTAACCAATCAAAATAATACAATTTCCTCTGAAATACGATAATTTCACTTGCATTTACAATAAGGGAGGACTGACATACTTTCAATTGCAGCAATATAAGAGTTACAACACATATAAGGGAAGTGATATGTGTTGTATCTCAGGTACGCTTTTATTGTACCTGTTCATGTGGCAACTTGGATGACATGACCACACGGCCCCTAGCACCGGTAATAGCGGTATTAGATACAAATCTAGAGAGCTATGATGGAAATGCTCTGACAACTCTTATATTGGTAATTGGTGAGCTGAGTCGCTGTGACATCTCGTACACTGGGGATTGGTGAGCTGTATCGTCGTCAGATGAAAATGACGGCCTTTAACACAAAAGACTAGTCTGTAAGGCCCGATGTCGACCCAGCATCAACTTCCCACAATGCCAACATATATCAAAGACCAAAAGGTCTGTACAGGGCTGAATGATACTTTCACTTGCATTCGTAGCACAGGATAAGCAGGATAATTGCAACAACAATAGAGGACTGGAGGATATACTTTACTTTTACTTTTAAAAGAGCTTGATGGATTTTTGTACGAACGTTAATTATCATAATTTGGCTGACGAATGAATTTTGTCAGACCATGTACATTCATATCATCAAAAAATGGTGTTTCTTCAACAAATCTTTCATTTTCACGGATTGTTTTTAAATGATCCATGTGTCTAAAGTAAATTCTGGTAAACTAAAGGATATTAATCTTCTCTTCGCTGTACCCATCGGCATCCTCGCTGAAACCAGAGGTACACATGTAGGTTCACCGTCAGTGAAAACATTGTGACCAGAGCGATATGGTACAATAGCGGTGAATACATCTTCACCGCTATGGTACCGTTACGGTGAAGATGTAGTCACCACTATGGTACCATATCACTTTGGACACAATGTTTTCACTGGTGGGGAACTTAGGTGTGCATCTCTATTCTAGATACCCATAGTACACATGGGAATGGTTCATGAGAAATGCGACTATTTTTCGGCCAATCATCAAAGCAGTATTCTATGTATATTGACCCTTCAGATCACTTGTTTACCACGACCGTGGCGATGACGACAACAGAATCGAAAACACCACAAGATCAGGGTCACCTGACCAATTTGATCACCCAAGACGTCTTGCCACATCCCATCGGGCCACTGAGGGTCATGGTATAGGGATGGCGGACCCATAGCGAGACTCGGTGGTATCTCTTAGTTGTGTTTGCGTAAGGTTTTCTTACTCGAAATGATGATGACTCGACCAAAACATATGGACTGATGATGGACACGTGTTGATCCCTATAAGTAGACACCACTACCACCACACACCACACACACACACACACACACACACACGCTGAGGTAACTCTACCAGGTAACCAGAGCGAACATGACCCCATCTCCCCGAACGCGCTCCTTTGCTCTTTCCAAACTTCCCTTTCCCTACTACTCGCCAAGTAGGCAGGCGCATATCACTCCCAGTCTGATTCTACTCTACCAGTACTTCACTAGGCCACCTCACACGACCCATGCGGACCAATATTGGTTCATCTCGTCCCCAAAACGCCCATTCTAATGCCCTTTCTACCTACTCCACGGCTGGGCATGCGCGCCATAGCCTTACTTTCACTCCACATCCGTCCAGTTTGACGCCCCCTCCCCCCAAGCGAGTGCTACACATTGACACCTCACATGACCCATTCGGATCAATATTGGCTCACCTCGAACTCAAAGCCTCCACCCCAGACCTGCCTATTCACTGCGGATGCGCACGATAATTTTTAAGCGAAAGTCATTCAATGTGCATGAGACCTCTTTCATTGTCAATTACTGCGTGAGGCAGAGAAAATAAGTACCCACATCCCATAGTAAAATTCGAAATAAAAAAATTAATACGGCGTATCAGGTTAGGCACATGGGTTCTCGTCAGATCACCGAAGTACAGCAACGTTGAGCTCGGTCAATAATTTGATGGGTAACCGGGTGCTGTACTGGCTGAGCTGATCGGTGTCCAGGATAATAGGAGCTAGGGAGACTCTCCTGTTCCGGCAAATGCAGGCATCGTCGTGATATGACTGAAAAATGTTGAAAACGACGCTAAATCCTACTCACTCACTCACCCAATACTCCTATCCCAAACATGCATTCGCGGAGATGTCAACTAACTGAAGGGCATCCATATTAATCAAGGGGCGTGACCTTTGGCCCGATGAGATCAATAAACGTTGAAGTAATTAAAGGGAAATTCATACCTATTTAGGTACATAAATGTTCGAATCAGGGGAGATAATCAGAAATTGGACAAACAGAGTTATCGCTCCTAAATTGGTATGAATTTCTCATTTTACTACTACTGATATGTACAAAATTCAAGAGTATCATCATACATACTTTCAGAAGGTGTATCCCGGTACGATCATTCAACTTGTGCATAACATGATGGATAAATGAGAACGAACCATTGCAACCCGTTCATGAAGGACGTCAGATAAGTTTGCAATTTGATACGTAGACTAAATCGCAATGACGGAGTCGTGGGCCTAAATCGCAAAGACGAAGTCGTGGGCCTAGCTCATGTATGCATTATTGATGTTTTCCTTTCCAGGACAATCCGCTCAGACGAGTTTCCGGCATCTACGAGTATGTGCACGATGAATTGGCACATAGCCATTACAAGTTTGGTTCTGTCGTGCGGGGAGATATTTGACGTGTCAGCTCCTGTCCAATCAAACTGACAACAGTGCACCTTTGGACTCAACTAGATCTGCTGGTCCAAATGACTCAAACTGCATTGGAGAAAGAGAGAAACAAGAATCTGCAGAACCATGGTCTTCTAAAGCTGTCTCCACGGTCAATTTTATTTTCGACACGATTCTTCTGCCTGCGCTAGGAACTCTTGGGTGTGTTTGTAATATTTTTAATATATTTATTTTGACCAGGGAAAGTTTGCGTAACTCCACTAATTACTATCTAATTGCGTTAAGCGTAGCTGATCTTTGCTTCTTGATTCTGAATGTTTTGTTGTGGAGTATGAATATCATAGACTATTTTTACAGGCAGCTATATATACAGATGTGGATGTGGCTTCATGTGCCGATATTTTCATCCTGGCTTCAACTCGCAGCAGGGCGCACGTCAAATGCGTTGATACTAGTTTTATCTATCGAACGTTTTGTCGCAGTTAAATTTCATTTGAGAATCAAAATGTCCACTTTAACTCGTCATCCGATCAAAATTATCGCCGCTGTCTCCATATCTATTACAGTTTTACTGTTGCCAAATGTGTTTAAAATGGTGTATGGTATTTCTGTAGAGGGGAGAACTAACACGACTATTGTTGTATACGGATACTCTGAATACTATCAGGCAAACCCCGATTTTTTCATTGCATATACCTACTTTATTCTGGTCACTTTTCGTTTCCTTCCAGTTCTCTCCGTGCTGTTTCTGAACGTTTGTATCATTTTCATCCTGAATCGTTCTAGAAAATCCATGTCTGGTCTACACGCGAATAAAAGCGACAAACGTGATAGGGAGCAATTGAAAATAACTCGAATGCTCATCGCTGTAGCTATTATTTTCCTAGTATGCGCCACGCCAGGATTTTTTTCCACGCTCTCCTTTCCGATATTCTACCTACTTACAGCCGCATTTGGAAGCAATATGACAATCTGTTGTCGCTTCTCGACTCAATTTTCCCTGCGTTGGACGTTATCAATTCAACAGCTAACTTTTTGGTCTATGTACTTATGATTAGTAAATTCCGCGCCATCTGTCTTAAGGTAGTCTGTCACACAAGACTATTCAGTCACATGTAGCTTGAGAACACAACTACGTCTAATCAGAACACTGCATCGATGAGAGTTCCAACTCTTGTGTGTGTTTGTCGTTTCATTATAGTTGACAATGATGCTTGCATTGGCAAAATTACAACTGTTTGACCTATCGGTGTATTTGATGTGTTGATTATTTATAATAACTCAATCCCTAAGATTGTAGGATCGAAAATCCTTCGGTAATTTTGTAAAAATTTATACATGCATGTGGCACGAGTAAATACATTCCTACTGGAATTTGTTGTCTTATTGTGAGAACTTTGAACTTGATCAACAAACATGTACATATTATTGGTAAGCTTATATGTTCTGGGTTTTCAAATATGCGAATATATAGGAAGTAAGTTATTTCACGTCAGACGCTTGACCTTTCATACAATGAACCTTCCTTTTCAAACAGTTATTTTTCGGTAAGTTCCAAAATTTTCATTAATTGTTAACTCTACCCTTCAACAAAATATAATTGTCTCAGCTTTTTCGAAGTTGGCTCAGATATTTTTTTCTGTGGAATGTTATCTGTTTTCAATTTAACAAAATTAGATAAAATTGGATGGTCAAATTTCGAACATTTAATATTTCAGCAAACAAGACAATTATAAAACGGAGGCACCGCTTTTTTCTTTACCATATCAAATAAACAGGCCAAATTTCCAACTCCTATGATTAGTACTCTTCGAGTAAATCATCTATCTTCCTTCCACAATAATATGCAGTGTCAAAAATCGGACTATGAAGGGAGACAGATATCCCTAACGACAGTTGGACAGGTTAAACCCTACATTTGTACCTGTATGATGTGAGAAAAGGTAGAAACTTGCCCCTAGACAGTCCGATCTAATGCTGCCATTTTATAGTGCTGTCCCACCGAAATATCAGGCCGTATGCAGACATGACACCCCACTCAGTCGCATTATACTGACACCTAGCGAACCAGTCCTTGTTCTATCCTCTTAATGCTGAGCGTAAGCGAGGAAGCAACAAGTTCCATTTTTCAAGTCTTTGGTATGACCCGGCCTGGGATCGAACCCAGTATCTACCGCTTACGAGTACCTATATTAAAATAATGTTTGTGAAATTTGGCATACAGATATTTTACAAAAATATGCATTCATTTTACGAAAGTAACTGTCTTTGATCTGTTAAGCAACGATGCTTGACCAACTATTTCCCTTCCGGGAGAAATGCTAGCCATAATCAAATAGTCCAAACGCTACGCCACATTCAATCGTACGTCAGAGGTCAAAAAGTTTGATCATGTTTTCTACAGACTTTTCTGACGCGATGATTTCGTCCAAAATGAGGTTAAAATTGCCCAAGTCCATGTAACATTTCGCTAGAATAATCCCGCTGATATCTTTATTTCTACCAGCAGCATCCAGAAAACTGACGGCAGCCAATGGACATTCAGCAATATCAAATATTGCCATTATCACAAGATTCTTGTGGAGCAATTCGCCATGAAGTTATCCCCACCTTCTTTTTCGGCAGAATCTGCAAACTGTGTTGTTTTTTCGCATACAGGGATTTGGCTCCACCATCAAGCTCATCTTCCAGAATAGAGAGCTAAAACTTCAACAACCTGTATTTGGGGCATGCTGTATCAAACGATGCAACTTATACTCACTGACCGTCATACTGACGTCGCGGTGTTGTCATGAATTCCAAAACTTCAGTCAACGTCTTTTTTCTCGAAATTTCTCATTCATATATTCATTTATTTATTTTACACTAATATATTTAAGTGTTTCTGCTTATTTATTTTATTTGACCATATATATACATTGTAGCCTGTTCAGTGAAGAACACTGATCTCCCACAGGGCCCTGTTACATGCTCGGAATCTTACACAGACAATAAAAAATGATAATAATAAAACAATGTGAGCGTATAAATAAATATATCAATGAGCTAATACAAGTATGATAAAAATATCGCTCAATATTACTATAATACAACTACCGTTAAAGTCACGGAGGTTTTAATGATCTAAAATATTGTAATCCGGCACGTGAGGGCGAGAAATACAAACACCAACACTGATAACGGGGTGTGAGTCTGTTGTTTTATTCCACAGTAGGATAAGAAGACGAAGACACCATGAAATCACATAATATAACAGACTATAAATATACAATCAATACAATTAAATAAACATGTAGATGAGCGTTTACGCTTGCACTTTAATGATTTCACAAGCCTCAGAATATATATTAAGCTACACAACAGCTCACAATAGAGAGACAATATCTTCCAGCAGTTACGTATGTTATAGATACGCTCGTTACAGATAACTCTTTATCCATACATCAAATATACGAGATACTCTTATGCCAGTACAACAATGTGACACAGACGTAGACGTTATCAATACATAATAATAAATAGATTTCTACCCTGTGGCTGGCACTACTGCGTATTCCACTGTATAATAGCGCACCACCACTAGCAATACGTTACTCACGAAATGATCTGCATACAAACAACAATAATGCCTTGTTACAAGCAGCCAGCGTACATTTCACAAAAGATAGGCCAAGAAATACCAGATACACCAATATCAGCAAGAATTAAAATGAAGCACAATATAAACCAAATTACCCATCCACAATTACTCACATCATTCACACTATCAGTTATACCGTGCATTATATTCCTTAACCCTATCTGGCCTGGGCTTTTTGGGACGTATGACCCCCCCTAATTATTTTTCTTGCCCCTTCAACTAGGGTGGCTGAAACTTACCACACTATACCCTTGGGTCAAAATCTACCAGAAAATGTAAAAAAAAAATCCAAAATGGCCACAATGGTGACGTCACAGTGACGTCATTTTCAAAAACGGCAATTTTTGGTCGATTTTCGGTCGGATTTACCGAATTTTGTATTTATGCAATTTCTCCGCAAAAAACTGCATGATAAATTAGTAAATATTAATGTGATTTGAAATAAAATAGTTTTTGCCCACTTTTCATCGAGGAAAAGGAGAAATTTTGAAGAAATATGACAAAAACATCACTTTTCTGGTACCCCACGTTGCCGCCATCTTGAATTCACCCATGATACTCTGCTCGAGGGGTTATGCAAATATGCTCAAAAATGATCCCAATATGATAAACTAAAAGTCAAGGAGTTTCAGCTCTATTTTTTGTGGTTCCGGAGAAATCTTAAAAAGCTTGGTAGGGGGGCCATTTCGCCCCTCCCCCCAGGCCAGGTAGGGCTAATAAAAGCAAGTAGAGAAAATAGCTATTACGAATATAAATCTTAACAAAATCCTATATAACATAATACTTCTATTCCAGACTGACTGGAAAATAGAGAGCTGAAACTCCTTGACTTTTTAATTTATCACACTAGGTCTCTAGATCTCTGGGTCAAGATCTACCTGAAAATGTAAAAAAAATCCAAGATGACCACAATGGTGACGTCACAATGACGTCATTTTCAAAAACGGCATTTTTTGGTCGATTTTCGGTCGGATTTTCCGAATTTTGTATTTATGCAATTTCTCCCCAAAAAACTGCATGATAAATTAGTAAATATTAATGTGATGTGAAATAAAATAGTTTTTGCTGACTGACTGGAAAATAGAGAGCTGAAATTCCTTGACTTTTTAGTTTATCATATTGGGGTCATTTCGAGCCTACTTGCATAACCTCCCGAGCAGAGGAACATGGGTAAAAGATGGCGGCCACGTGGGGTACCAGAAAAGTGATGTTTTTGTCATATTTCTTCAAAATTTCTCCTTTTCCGCTATAAAAAGTGGGCAAAAACTATTTTATTTCACATCACATTAATATTTACTAATTTATCATGCAGTTTTTTGCGGAGAAATTGCATAAATACAAAATTCGGAAAATCCGACCGAAGATCGACCAAAAAATGCCGTTTTTGAAAATGACGTCACTGTGACGTCATCAAAGTGGCCATTTTGGATTTTTCACATTTTCTGGTAGATCTTGATCCCAGGGCATAGTGTGGTAAGTTTCAGATCCCTAGCTCAAGGGGTAAGAAAAATAATTAGGGGGGGGGGCATTCGTCCCAAAAAGTCCAGGCCAGATAGCGTTAAGGAATATAACGCACGGTATAACTGATAGTGTGAATGATGTGAGTAATTGTGGATGGATAATTTGGTTTATATTGTGCTTCATTTTAACTCTTGCTGATATTGGTGTAACTGGTATTTCTTGGCCTATCTTTTGTGATATGTACGCTGGGTGCTTGTAACAAAGCATTATTGTTGTTTGTATGCAGATCATTTCGTGAGTAACGTATTGCCAGTGGTGGTGCGCTATTATACAGTGGAATACGCAGTAGTGCCACCCACAGGGTAGAAATCTGTTTATTATTATGTATTGATAACGTCTACGTCTGTGTCACATTGTTGTACTGGCATAAGAGTATCTCATATATTTGATGTATGGATACAGAGTTATCTGTAACGAGCGTATCTATAACATACGTAACTGCTGGAAGATATTGTCTCTCTATTGTGAGCTGTTGTGTAACTTAATATATATTCTGAGGCTTGTGAAATCATTAAAGTGCAAGCGTAAATGCTCATCTACATGCTTATTTAATTTTATTGATTGTATATTTATAGTCTGTTATATTATGTGATTTAATGGTATCTTCGTCTTCTTATCCTACTGTGGAATAAAACAACAGACTCACACCCCGTAGCCAGTGTTGGTGTTTATATTTCTCACCCTCACATGCCGGATTACAATATTTTAGATCATTAAAAGCTCCGTGACTTTAACGGTAGTTGTATTATAGTGATATTGAGCGATATTTTTATGATACTTGTATTAGCTCATTGATATATTTATTTATACGCTCACATTGCTTTATTATTATCATTTTTTATTGCCGCTTTTGGAAGCAATATGCCAATCATTCTGTTGTCGCTTCTCCAATCAATTTTCCCTGCGTTGGACGTTATCAATTCAACAGCTAACTTTTTGGTCTATGTACTTATGATTAGTAAATTCCGCGTCATCTGTCTTAAGGTAGTCTGCCACAAGACTATTTTGTCACATGTAGCTTGAGAAGACAACTACGTCTAATCAGAACACTGCATCGATGAGAGTTCCAACTCTTGTGTGTGTTTGTCGTTTCATTATAGTTGACAATGATGTTTGCTTTGGCAAAATTACAACTGTTTGGCCTATCGGTGTATTTGATGTGTTGATTATTTATAATAACTCAATCCCTAAGATTGAAGGATCGAAAATCCTTAGGTAATTTTGTAGAAATGTATACATGCATGTGGCATGAGTAAATACATTCCTACTGGAATTTGTTGTCTTATTGTGAGAACTTTGAACTTGATCAACAAACATGTACATATTATTGGTAAGCTTATATGTTCTGGGTTTTCAAATATGCGAATATATAGGAAGTAAGTTATTTCACGTCAGACGCTTGATCTTTCATACAATGAACCTTCCTTTTCAAACAGTTATTTTCCGGTAAGTTCCAAAATTTTCATTAATTGTTAACTCTACCCTTCAACAAAATATAATTGTCTCAGCTTTTTCGAAGTTGGCTCAGATATTTTTTTCTGTGGAATGTTATCTGTTTTCAATTTAACAAAATTAGATAAAATTGGATGGTCAAATTTCGAACATTTAATATTTCAGCAAACAAGACAATTATAAAACGGAGGCACCGCTTTTTTCTTTACCATATCAAATAAACAGGCCAAATTTCCAACTCCTATGATTAGTACTCTTCGAGTAAATCATCTATCTTCCTTCCACAATAATATGCAGTGTCAAAAATTGGACTATGAAGGGAGACAGATATCCCTAACGACAGTTGGACAGGTCAAACCCTACATTTGTACCTGTATGATGTGAGAAAAGGTAGAAACTTGCCCCTAGACAGTCCGATCTAATGCTGCCATTTTATAGTGCTGTCCCACCGAAATATCATGCCGTATGCAGACATGACACCCCATTCAGTCGCATTATACTGACACCTAGCGAACCAGTCCTTGTTCTATCCTCTTAATGCTGAGCGTAAGCGAGGAAGCAACAAGTTCCATTTTTCAAGTCTTTGGTATGACCCGGCCTGGGATCGAACCCAGTATCTACCGCTTACGAGTACCTATATTAAAATAATGTTTGTGAAATTTGGCATACAGATATTTCACAAAAATATGCATTCATTTTACGAAAGTAACTGTCTTTGATCTGTTAAGCAACGATGCTTGACCAACTATTTC
Source organism: Hanleya hanleyi (assembly GCA_036873755.1). Classification (NCBI taxonomy): domain Eukaryota; kingdom Metazoa; phylum Mollusca; class Polyplacophora; order Lepidopleurida; family Hanleyidae; genus Hanleya; species Hanleya hanleyi. The sequence goes on from JAVTVY010045897.1 coordinate 148,245, forward strand.
CCTTCCGGGGAAAATGCTAGCCATAATCAAATAGTCCAAAAGCTACGCCACATTCAATCGTACGTCAGAGGTCAAAAAGTTTGATCATGTTTTCTACAGACTTTTCTGACGCGATGATTTCGTCCAAAATGAGGTTAAAATTGCCCAAGTCCATATAACATATCGCTAGAATGATCCCGCTGATATCTTTGTTTCTACCAGTAACATCCAGAAAACTGACGGCAGCCAATGGAAATTCAGCAATATCAAATATTGCCATTATCACAAGATTCTTGTGGAGCAATTCGCCATGAAGTTATCCCCACCTTCTTTTTCGGCAGAATCTGCAAACTGTGTTGTTTTTTCGCATACAGGGATTTGGCTCCACCATCAAGCTCATCTTCCAGAATAGAGAGCTAAAACTTCAACAACCTGTATTTGGGACATGCTGTACCAAACGATGCAACTTATACTCACTGACCGTCATACTGACGTCGCGGTGTTGTCATGAATTCTAAAACTTCAGTCAACGTCTTTTTTCTCGAAATTTCTCATTCATATATTCATTTATTTATTTTACACTAATATATTTAAGTGTTTCTGTTTATTTGTTTTATTTGACCATATATATACATTGTAGCCTGTTCAGTGAAGAACACTGATCTCCCACAGGGCCCTGTTACATGCTCGGAATCTTACACAGACAATAAAAAATGATAATAATAAAACAATGTGAGCGTATAAATAAATATATCAATGAGCTAATACAAGTATCATAAAAATATCGCTCAATATTACTATAATACAACTACCGTTAAAGTCACGGAGGTTTTAATGATCTAAAATATTGTAATCCGGCACGTGAGGGCGAGAAATACAAACACCAACACTGATAACGGGGTGTGAGTCTGTTGTTTTATTCCACAGTAGGATAAGAAGACGAAGACACCATGAAATCACATAATATAACAGACTATAAATATACAATCAATACAATTAAATAAACATGTAGATGAGCGTTTACGCTTGCACTTTAATGATTTCACAAGCCTCAGAATATATATTAAGCTACACAACAGCTCACAATGGAGAGACAATATCTTCCAGCAGTTACGTATGTTATAGATACGCTCGTTACAGATAACTCTTTATCCATACATCAAATATACGAGATACTCTTATGCCAGTACAACAATGTGACACAGACGTAGACGTTATCAATACATAATAATAAACAGATTTCTACCCTGTGGCTGGCACTACTGCGTATTCCACTGTATAATAGCGCACCACCACTAGCAATACGTTACTCACGAAATGATCTGCATACAAACAACAATAATGCCTTGTTACAAGCAGCCAGCGTACATTTCACAAAAGATAGGCCAAGAAATACCAGTTACACCAATATCAGCAAGAATTGAAATGAAGCACAATATAAACCAAATTACCCATCCACAATTACTCGCATCATTCACACTATCAGTTATACCGTGCATTATATTCCTTAACCCTATCTGGCCTGGGCTTTTTGGGACGTATGACCCCCCCGCCCCCCCTAATTGTTTTTCTTGCCCCTGCAGCTAGGGTGGCTGAAACTTACCACACTATACCCTTGGGTCAAAATCTACCAGAAAATGTAAAAAAAAATCCAAAATGGCCACAATGGTCGATTTTCGGTCGGATTTACCGAATTTTGTATTTATGCAATTTCTCCGCAAAAAACTGCATGATAAATTAGTAAATATTAATGTGATTTGAAATAAAATAGTTTTTTCCCACTTTTCATCGAGGAAAAGGAGAAATTTTGAAGAAATATGACAAAAACATCACTTTTCTGGTACCCCACGTTGCCGCCATCTTGAATTCACCCATGATACTCTGCACGAGGGGTTATGCAAATATGCTCAAAAATGACCCCAATATGATAAACTAAAAGTCAAGGAGTTTCAGCTCTTTATTTTTTGTGGTTCCGGAGAAATCGTAAAAAGCTTGGTAGGGGGGCCATTTCGCCCCTCCCCCCAGGCCAGGTAGGGCTAATAAAAGCAAGTAGAGAAAATAGCTATTACGAATATAAATCTTAACAAAATCCTATATAAAATAATACTTCTATTCCAGACTGACTGGAAAATAGAGAGCTGAAACTCCTTGACTTTTTAGTTTATCACACTAGGTCTCTAGATCTCTGGGTCAAGATCTACCAGAAAATGTAAAAAAAAATCCAAGATGACCACAATGGTGACGTCACAATGACGTCATTTTCAAAAACGGCATTTTTAGGTCGATTTTTCCGAATTTTGTATTTATGCAATTTTTCCCCAAAAAACTGCATGATAAATTAGTAAATATTAATGTGATGTGAAATAAAATGGTTTTTGCTGACTGACTGGAAAATAGAGAGCTGAAATTCCTTGACTTTTTAGTTGATCATGTTGGGGTCATTTCGAGCCTACTTGCATAACCCTCCGAGCAGAGGAACATGGGTAAAATTCAAGATGGCGGCCACGTGGGGTACCAGAAAAGTGATGTTTTTGTCATATTTCTTCAAAATTTCTATAAAAAGTGGGCAAAAACTATTTTATTTCACATCACATTAATATTTACTAATTTATCATGCAGTTTTTTGCGGAGAAATTGCATAAATACAAAATTCGGAAAATCCGACCGAAGATCGACCAAAAAATGCCGTTTTTGAAAATGACGTCACTGTGACGTAATCAAAGTGGCCATTTTGGATTTTTCACATTTTCTGGTAGATCTTGATCCAAGGGCATAGTGTGGTAAGTTTCAGATCCCTAGCTCAAGGGGTAAGAAAAATAATTAGGGGGGGGGCATTCGTCTCAAAAAGTCCAGGCCAGATAGCGTTAAGGAATATAACGCACGGTATAACTGATAGTGTGAATGATGTGAGTAATTGTGGATGGATAATTTGGTTTATATTGTGCTTCATTTTAACTCTTGCTGATATTGGTGTAACTGGTATTTCTTGGCCTATCTTTTGTGATATGTACGCTGGATGCTTGTAACAAAGCATTATTGTTGTTTGTATGCAGATCATTTCGTGAGTAACGTATTGCCAGTGGTGGTGCGCTATTATACAGTGGAATACGCAGTAGTGCCACCCACAGGGTAGAAATCTGTTTATTATTATGTATTGATAACGTCTACGTCTGTGTCACATTGTTGTACTGGCATAAGAGTATCTCATATATTTGATCATGGAGCCTCCATTATTTGATGTATGGATAAAGAGTTATCTGTAACGAGCGTATCTATAACATACGTAACTGCTGGAAGATATTGTCTCTCTATTATGAGCTGTTGTGTAACTTAATATATATTCTGAGGCTTGTGAAATCATTAAAGTGCAAGCGTAAATTCTCATCTACATGCTTATTTAATTTTATTGATTGTATATTTATAGTCTGTTATATTATGTGATTTAATGGTGTCTTCGTCTTCTTATCCTACTGTGGAATAAAACAACAGACTCACACCCCGTAGCCAGTGTTGGTGTTTATATTTCTCACCCTCACATGCCGGATTACAATATTTTAGATCATTAAAAGCTCCGTGACTTTAACGCTAGTTGTATTATAGTAATATTGAGCGATATTTTTATCATACTTGTATTAGCTCATTGATATATTTATTTATACGCTCACATTGTTTTATTATTATCATTTTTTATTGTCTGTGTAAGATTGCGAGCATGTAACAGGGCCCTGTGGGAGATCAGTGTTCTTCACTGAACAGGCTACAATGTATATATATGGTCAAATAAAATAAATAAAATAAATAAACAGAAACACTTAAATATATTAGTGTAAAATAAATAAATGAATATATGAATGAGAAATTTCGAGAAAAAAGACGACTGAAGTTTTGGAATTCATGACAACACCGCGACGTCAGTATGACGATCAGTGATACAGCATGCCCCTAATACAGGTTGTTGAAGTTTTAGCTCTCTATTCTCGAAGATGAGCTTGATGGTGGAGCCAAATCCCTGTATGCGAAAAAACAACACAGTTTGCAGATTCTGCCGAAAAAGAAGGTGGGGATAACTTCATGGCGAATTGCTCCACAAGAATCTTGTGATAATGGCAATATTTGATATTGCTGAATGTCCATTGGCTGCCGTCAGTTTTCTGGATGCTACTGGTAGAAATAAAGATATCAGCGGGATCATTCTAGCGATATGTTATATGGACTTGAACAATTTTAACCTCATTTTGAACGAAATCATCGCGTCAGAAAAGTCTGTAGAAAACATGATCAAACTTTTTGACCTCTGACACTATTGAAAGTGGCGTAGCTTTTGGACTGTACTCACGCTCAGCATTAAGAGTATAGAACAAGGACTGGTTCGCTCGGTGTCAGTATAATGTGACTGAGTGGGGTGTCATATCTGCCTACGCCATGATATTTCGGTGGGACAGCACAATAAAATGGCAGCATTAGATCTGCTCTGTTACAATTAGATATTTTTAATTTTAATATAAATTTAACTGTCTCTCTGTTGGACTGTCGCGAAGTAACTTCTCTCCCCTTCATTTGTATATAGATTTTTGATCTCCCGGACTATCACACTGTTGGGATGTCGTGAAGTTTTTCATCCGATATCCCTCGACAGTATATGTTGATTCCCATCTTTCAGACTGTCAAGAGTTTTCTCCCCTGCATCTCTGACAGGTACAAATGTAGGGTTTGACCTGTCCAACTGTCGTTAGGGATATCTGTCTCCCTTCATAGTCCGATTCTTGACACTGCATATTATTGTGGAACGAATTTAGAAGATTTACTCGAAGAGTATTCATCATAGGAGTTGGAAATTTGACCTGGTTATCTGATATGGTAAAGAAAAAAGCGGTGCCTCCGTTTTATAATTGTCCTGTTTGCTGAAATATTAAATGTTCGAAGTTTGACTATCCAATTTCATCCAATTTTGTTAAATTGAAAACAGATAACATTCCACAGGAAAAAAATATCTGAGCCAAGTTTGAAAAAGCTGAGACAATTTTATTTTGTTGAAGGGTAGAGTTAACAATTAATGAAAACTTTGGAACTTACCGAAAAATAACTGTTTGAAAATGAAGGTTCGTTGTATGAAAAGGCAAGCATCTGACCTGAAATAACTTAATTCCTATATATTCGCATATTTGAAAACCCAGAACATATAAGCTTACCAATAATATATACATATTTGTTGATCAAGTTCATAGTTCTCATAATAAGACAACAAATGTCAGTAGGAATGCATTTACTCGTGCCACATGCATGTATAAATTTCTACAAAATTACCTAAGGATTTTCGATCCTTCAATCTTTGGGATTGAGTTATTATAAATAAGCAAAACATCAAATACACCGATAGGTCAAACAGTTGTAATTTTGCCAAAGCAAACATCATTGTCAACTATAATGAAGCGACAAACACACACAAGAGTAGGAACTCTCATCGATGCAGTGTTCTGACTAGACGTAGTTGTCTTCTCAAGCTACATATGACTGAACCCGGGGCTAGGGGCCGTATGAACCCATGTACTTCACGATCCTCATGGTACTCCTATGAACAGGCACAAGGGTGACTGAGATACATCATTCTTTAAATGACGACTTTACAACGAATATTATGGATTAAGAATACTGATCAGCGATACGAATTTGATATTTTTGGAACATCATGATGTCTTGCCGGCATCATTGAAAACTGTTGACCGCTTCTCTCTTGCAGGAAACAAGCCTATGTTCATGTATACTATGATTGTCTTTTTGAATTTGGTGCTGATACTGTTATATGGAATATGGAATAGGTCTTTGGATTATGGACGCGGATATTCTCTAATGGACGACGGCTGGATTATGAATGACAGAGTCGACGCTTGTAATTGTGACAGACTACCTTAAAGACAGATGGCGCGGAATTTACTAATCATAAGTACATAGACAAAAAAGTTAGCTATTGAATTGATAACGTCCAACACAGGGAAAATTGAGTGGAGAAGCGACAACAGATGTGCATGTTGCTTCCAAATGTGGCTGTAAGTAGGTAGAATATAGGAAAGGAGAGCGTGGAAAAAGCCTGGCGTGACGCAAACTAGGAAAATAATAGCTACAGCGATGAGCATTCGAGTTATTTTCAACTGCTCCCTATCACGTTTGTCGCTTTTACTCGCGTGTAGACCAGACATGGATTTTCTAGAACGATTCAGGATGAAAATGATACAAACGTTTAGAAACTGCACGGAGAGAACTGGAAAGAAGCGAAGGGTGACCAGAATAAAATTGGTATATGCAATGAAAAAATCGGGGTTTGCCTGACAGTATTCAGAGTATTTTTACCTGCGGCACGCAGGTCTACGGGAGGCTCGCGTTGTTGTTGTTGTTCTTCTTCTTCTTGTGACTTTTTGAAATGCACATGCGCTAAGAGAGTGTGATCTCTGCCACACTTTTCTTTTCAACCTCCGATCTCACATGACAACACTGTCTTCAAGCGCGTTTGAATTCATTTGCAACTATATTCGGTGGAATGAATTATTGCTTCGTTAATTTCCGGATTGGATTTATTATACATGAGAATAGTGTGAATAACGTCAAAAGGAACTACGAAGTAGGGTAGGCATTAGGACTCCGACACGCACTGAACTCTTGGACCCCCAGTTGAAATCCTGCCAATATTAAGAGGGGCACGGCCCAAGTTAGAATCACCAGTGATTTTAATCAAAAATCACCAGAAATTTTCATCAAAAGTAGGTCAGCTCGAAAACATGCTGGCAACAGTCCCCTAATGCACCTTCATGCCCAGTGTGAATAACGTCACAGGACATAAGAAGTAGGGTAGGCATTAGGACTCTGACGCACGCTGAACTCTTGGACCCCCAGTTGAAATTCTGCCTATATTAAGATGGGCACGGCTCAATTAAGTTAGACTCACCAGTGATTTTAATCAAAAATCACCAGAAATTTTCATCAAAAGTAGGTCAGCTCGAAACATGCTGGTAACAGTCCCCTAATGCACCTTCATGCCAAAAATCAAGGTTCTAATATCAACGGTAACACTCAGATATAACATATCTCTCAGATATAACATATATATAAATATTAATATTCATGTCACTGTTCCATTGTTTCTCTTGTTGTATTCCTCTTAAAATGTTGTACTCTGCCTTTGACTGGTGTTTGTACAATAAAATCTTGAATCTTGAATGCTTATTTTGCCGACGAAAGGATTCAGATGGATTCACTCATTACCGGACAATTTCAAATGGTAGCCCACTTCGAAGGGACAGAAATGACTATGTAGTATTTAATGAGTTAGACACCCCTGTGCGCGAACAATACCTCACAGTCGTGCAGTTATATTGTGCACTTCCGGTTACAAGCATGACATTTGGCAAATAGCTATTTTAAATGATTCTCTTTCGGAACACAGCCTCTCTATCCTCATTCTCGCAAGCCAGGGCCTTGATTCGCTGGTATTGATGTTCCCTTCCTCTTCCGCACTCAGAATCCCTTTAGAATAGCATTAATCATTTCCGTAAATTCAATACGTATGTGTATCAGCAGACAATGCGCAGAAACATATTGCATTTGACATCATTCTGTCAAGTCGGAGCCCATTTCTGCTAGAATTTACTGGTTCTATACAAATTTACGTTACTTTGTCAATCAGTTTTACGAATGGAATTACGTCATATATAGCAGATACTGGCCATGAAAACGATCTAGTTGACCTCGTGGCCAAAAGCTAGGGCCTTTGTTTTCCTGGAGGGGTATTTGAGTTTGATTTTGATACTTAGATACCTTTCGCATTGACTTTAACTTGGCAACAATTTGATGTATCAAAAGATAATAACGAGAATTCGACATCATTCTCTTACACACAGACCTTGTTTAGTGAACTAGCCCCGAAACTTCGCACTTGAATCACCTTCGGAATGACTTAGTGACAAACGTATTCGCGAATTGAGTATAGGAAGATATCCATAGATACTGACTAGAAATGTTTCTTGTTTGCAGAATTTGATTTTAAAGAAAAGAAATTAATAAAATTAGCAACCTTCGAAAAGGCTTGGCCGAACATGTCAAATGAGATGATATTTCCTAAGAATGAAATAGTTAATCATTTATATAGAAGAAGCAAACCATGTCTTGGTATTGACTTGCTGCGTGGAAAAGAGTGGCAAGGAATTTATATGATAACGAACGTAAATGCAGAAACCTAATTAATTATTTTAATCGAATATCAAGACTGTAACAGGCCTCAAATTGAATAGTGAAAAAGTGTCATTAGTTCAGTAGACAGTTCGATAAAGCCTTAAATCCCATTCCGTAGTTTCACAGATCGAAGTGATAGACCTGATACTGAATTTATTGAAAAATAACTTTGAAGGAAATATAAATTTTCCATTTTGATCGGCAAATTAAGCGAGAAGGGAGACTGAAGAGCGCAGATTTTCGCGCTATGACTAAATCCTCGAAATTTGTTTGGATTTCCAAATATTTGAAAGCCTTTTTGATTTGCAAAAAGTAACGACTGAACCGAATGTTTTGAAACTTGGCATACGCGATACTTGTACCAAAACATTGCCAAAGCGATCATGGTGAGTTCGTCTGTCAATTCAATATAGACGGCACGGCCGAGTCAAAATGGTCGGATTTTGAATGGGGAAAGTGAATATATATATATGGTATCAGAGCTATTACGCAATCTCTACAATTGTGGGTTACAAGTTGAAAATTACTTCCCTTGGCATAAAAACACTGGCAGATGGCACTTTTTTCTACAATTACCACTACCTCCGCTGATATGTCTTTCACTGTATTATTGCCACTGCCGCAGGTTTTGACTACAATGTAGTCATTTCTCACTTGTTATACAACAATAGTTGTGTTAGTTCTCCCATCTACAGAGACACCATACACGTTTTTAAACGCATTTGCCAACAGTATAGCTGTAATAGATATGGAGACAGCGGCGATAATTTTGATCGGATGACGAGTTAATGTGGACATTTCGATTCTCAACGAAAATTTAACTGCGACGAAACGTTCGATAGATAAAACTAGTATCAACACATTTGACCTGCGCGCTGCTGCGAGTTGAAGCGAGGCTGACGTGATCGGCACATGAAGCGACATACACATCTGTATATATAGCTTCCTGTTGAAATAGACTATGATACTTATACTCCACCACACAAGAGTGAGAATCAAGAAGCAAAGATCAGCTACGCTTAACGCAATTAGATAATAATTAGTGGAGTTACGCAAACTTTTCCTGGTCAAAATAAATATATTAAAAATATTACAAATACACCCAAGAGTCCCTATCGCAGACCGAAGAATCATGTCGAAAACAAAACTGGCCGTGTTCACAGCTTCTGAAGACCATAGTTGTGCAGATTTATGTTTTTCTCCTTCTCCAATGCAGTTCGAGTCATTTGGACAAGCAGATCTAGTTTGCCTCTATGGTATCCTGGCCTGCCCGACGACGATTAGAACAAACAGATCAAAGCGAACATGGCTTAACATGGAACTTTCTGGCGACTTCTGATTGGACAAGAGCAGCCCAGAATGCATCTAACGGGCAAGAACAAATATGACAGATGCAGCGCCAAATGGCGGCCTCTGATTGGGCAAAAGGCTACTTGTATTGTAAACATACACAACGCGGTATGATGTACTTGGAGGGGATAATAAACTGATTGACCGGTCATCCTTGTTGTTGTTGTTGTTGTTCTCTCACTGGTCTACATCATCGGCGTCAAGGCGTAACGACAGTCGTTGACGGGCCTCGCCGCATTTCGATGAATTAGTGTCAATTTCATAAAATATCTAGAAAATCAGAGATTCAGGGCTAATTCACCAGGGCGTTGAAGCGTTAAGCTCTGCGTTGATAGGCGTTCCTACAAGATGACACCATACACAACCCATTCAGACCACGGATAGTCCATCTCTACCCCAAACACCTTCCCTCACACCCGTAAAATGGCAGCTTTCCCCTACTACTCCTACTTATGACGTCACCAATGACGTCACAGATAACCTTGACACCCCTCAAGTCGGAGCCTCGAAGCTACACTTTTGACACCTCACACGATGCATTCGGACCACGGATGGTCTCTCCCTACCCATTGCACCCGCAAAATGGCCGCTTTCACCTATTACTTCTCCTGATGAAGTCACTGATGACGCGGACATCCTCCAAGTCGTGGTCTATACTACGAAAGCTTCACACTGATACCCCATGCGATCCATTTGGACCACCAATGGCCCCTCTCTACGCGAGACACCTTCCTTCACACCCCCAGAATGCCTACTTTGGCTACTGCTTCTACGAATGACGTCAACAATGACGTTACAAATGATAGGAACATCCCTCAAATTGTGATCTACACCCCACGAGCTTCAACTTGACACCTCCCACGACGCATTCGGACAATGGATGATCCCTCTCTACCCCAGACATCTTCCTTCACACCCCCAGAATGCCCACTTTGGCTATTACTCCTTCTGATGACGTACCCAATGACGTCCCCGATGATATGGACATCCCTCAAGTCGGGATCTACACCATGATAGCTTCACTTTGACACTTCACACGACACATTCGAACAAAGGATGGTTCCCTCGACCCCAAACACCTTCCTTCACACCCGCCGAGTTCCCAATCTGGCTAGTACTCCGACTGATGACGTCACCAATGGCATGAACATCACTCGAGTCGTGGCTTACACCCCGAGAGCTTCACTTGACACCCAACTCGACGCATTCGGACCAAGAATGGGCACTCTGGACCTCAAACACCTTCCTTCACACTCCCAAAATTGCTGTTTTCTTTATTACGGCCAGACTACGCATGCGCCGAATGATGAAAACGGACGAGGCCCCCATCCAGTTGGATGGAAACCCACGAGTGTTTCACATTGATACCGCATACGGCACAATCGGACCATTAGAGGCCCCTCTCGGCCCTAAAACGTCTATTTCCATATACTTTGTCTACTGCGCATACACAGAATGACGTCACTTTCACGTCAAACTCATCCTGTCGGATGCTCCTTCACGTGTGCTTCACATTGATACCTCACACGACTCAATCGGACCACTAGTGGCCCATATCGGCCCCAAGACGTCCCTTCCCGTACTTTCTGCATACTGCGCCTGCGCATTAAAAACAAATCAATCATTGGCGTCGAGACCTCTCCCATCGTGTTCTACGTGGTGAGATGAAAAAAAAGCAAGATACCACACCATGCGTGGGTTTTCCAATATGGACATATCCACTGCGCCGGTCCGTTTAGATTAACACTGGCAGTCACTTCGCTCTCTCTATACATTTTTGTCCCCCGCCGCAACGCGGCCGGGGACTTTAAAATGGTTCTTGCTTCTATGTGTCCGTGCATGCACGGACATGTCCGTGCAAATACTTCGTAAGCAATAACTTCTAAATGCTTTGTCGGATTCCCCCGAAATTTGGCATCTGCATTCTTTGCGACAAGACGTCTCTTGGTATTACGTTTCAGCAAGATCCGCCTGTAGGTGGCGCCACTGGGGTCTTGCTTCTATGTGTCCATGCATGCACGGACATGTCCGTGCAAATACTTCGTAAGCAATAACTTCTAAATGCTTTGTCGGATTCCTCCGAAATTTGGCATCTGCATTCTTTGCGACAAGACGTCTCTTGGTATTACGTTTCAGCAAGATCCGCCTGTAGGTGGCGCCACTGGGGTCTTGCTTCTATGTGTCCGTGCATGCACGGACATGTCCCTGCAAATACTTCGTAAGCAATAACTTCTAAATGCTTTGTCGGATTCCTTCGAAATTTGGCGTCTGCATTCTTTGCGACAAGACGTCTCTTGGTATTACGTTTCAGCAAGATCCGCCTGTAGGTGGCGCCACTGGGGCTTGTTCCAATCTTTAGTGCATGTCCGTGCATGTCCGTGCAAATACTTCGTAAGCGATAACTCCTAAATGCGTTGTCGGATTCCTCCGAAATTTGGCATCTGCATTCTTTGCGACAAGACGTCTGTTGGTATTACGTTTCAGCAAGATCCGCCTGTAGGTGGCGCCACTTGGTCTTGTTCCAATCTTTAGTGCATGTCCGTGGATGTTCGTGCAAATGCTTCATAAGCGATAACTCCTAAATGCTTTGTCGGATTCCTCCGAAATTTGGCATCTGCATTCTTTGCGACAAGACGTCTGTTGGTATTACGTTTCAGCAAGATCCGCCTGTAGGTGGCGCCACTGGGTCTTGTTCCAATATTTAGTGCATGTCCGTGCAAATACTGTGTGAGCGATAACTCCTAAATGCTTTGTCGGATTCCTCCGAAATTTGGCATCTGCATTCTTTGCGACAAGACGTCTGTTGGTATTACGTTTCAGCAAGATCCGCCTGTAGGTGGCGCCACTGAGTCTTGTTCCAATATTTAGTGCATGTCCGTGCAAATACTGCGTAAGCGATAACTCCTAAATGCTTTGTCGGATTCCTCCGAAATTTGGCATCTGCATTCTTTGCGACAAGACCTCGCTGGTATTACGTTTCAGCAAGATCCGCCTGTAGGTGGCGCCACTGGGTCTTGTTCCAATCTTTAATGCATGTCCGTTCATGTTTGTTCAAATCCTTCGCGAGCGATAACTTTCGAATAATTTGTCGGATTTCTTCGAAATTTTGTAAATGCATTCCCTGCGACAAAACACCGTTGGTGATGCGTTTCAGCAAAATCCACCCGGAGGTGGCGCCACTAGAGTTCATTCCATTATTCCATGCTGCAAGTGATAATAGAAACACTTGGTCGAATTTCTTTGAAATATCCTACATATGTACCTTTCTGGGTAACATGAGAAACGTTGCGGCTCATCGGATTCTTCTCAAATTTGGCATGCATTTACCATGCCAGGAGCTGTTGCTTGGGATTGCCTTTCGCTCACTTGCACTCACAGGTGGCGCCACCTGGTGGCAACATCACAAAATAACTTGAGAACTGACCATCGGATTCTTCTCAAATTTTGTATGAATGTACCGTGACATAAGATGTCGCTTGATAATGCATTTCACTGACTTGCACCTAGAGGTGGCGTCACTTGGCGTCAAAATCTAAATTTGGTTTCTGGGCAATAACTTGAGGACCCTCATCGGATTCTTCTCAAATTTGGTATGCAGATGTCCCCACGATACCATGTTCCTTGGGATTGTATTTTTCCCGCTTCTGCCTACAGGTGGCGTCTCCTGGTGGAAAAATTTGTTTCCGGGCAATAATTTGGCAACTGCTCATCAGATTATTCTCAAATTTTGTATTCATATGTGACCCGCCCCAAATAACATGAACACCGGTGGGCATCTAGTACCGGCAATAACTTGAGGACCCCTCTTCAGAGTCTCAAAGTTCATATGCCGATACCATGACATGAGATGTCATTTGGGATTGTGTTTTGCCTGCTTGCACCTACAGGTGGTGACTCCTTGTGGCAAAGTCTAAATTTGGTTTCTGGGCAATAGGTTGAGGATGCCTTCATATTCTTGTCAAATTTAGTTTGCAGATAATATGCCATGAGTTGTCTCTTGGGGTTGCATTTCGGTTACATAATTTTCATGCTACATGGTAAAGAAAATATATTACAGTAGCAATCAACATTCAGTCAGCCATTCGGAGTTGATCTCAAAACCTGGGAAGGTGAAAAGACCCCTCTGCTTCTTACGCCTGTGAAGTAGCTGTTGCCATCCTCATGAATATCTTCTGAAACCGACAGCGCTTATAAATATTGCAGCCATTTTGGCGGGGGACCTAGCATCCTCTGGCTGCTTGTTATATTATGTGCGGAAATATTGGCGTGTTTGATTCGTGACGATGAAAGGATAAAAGGTATAAACATTAAAGAAAAATGAATATAAAATAAACCTTTTTGCAAACGAAACTTTCTTGACACTTGACGGAACCGAGGGGTCTCTGCAGGCAGCATTGGACATCATTCGTATTTTCGGGCGGTTGTCCGGTCTGAGGTTGAATGCTAATAAAACAAATGTTGTATGGTTTGGATCTAAAAAGGGTTGAGCAGAACAGTTTGTCCAGAGTTCAATCTGAAATGGAACGATGGGATATTCAAACTATTGGGTATTGTTTTCTATCCTAATCTGAAAGAAATGATTATTAGAAAATACAAAGATAAGTTAAAAGATATTAAAGAATTGTTAAAACACTGGAGCAAGCGCTCACTTACCGTATTAGGTCGAGTTATAGTAGTGAAGACCTTGATATAAAATCTGTTTACGTTTTACCTATATGCTGTTAAGGTAATGTTTACTAATTTCCTGCATGGACTGACATTCCTTTTCTGGCAGGGTTTATTCTGGTTCGAGAGGTAGCCGGAATATCTAAATCCAATCTAGATTCAGACCATTGACACGGGAGAAGAATTAAAAGGGGAATGTTACCATAACCAACGTGGACAACGAAAGAACATACCAAAACATAAATTTGTGCAAGCAACAGATCTAGAATTTGTTTAGATAAATCAACTCCTTACTTAAGCATTCAGGAGGATAGCGCACATACGGAAATTTTGTATATAAAGATTCTAAGATTTAGCTACGACTTAAAAAGTTCTAACCGCAAATATAATCTAACAGTAATTGTAGGAAAGTACACATAATTTAACTTACCTAACTGGCTAGGTTGCGCAACACAAGGTGACCGTCTCCAAGAAGAGTTTTAACCAAGGGTATTTTGATCTTTGAAATTTTTTCTTATATAGAGCCGAAAGTTTTAAAGAGTTATCGCTCGGTATTGCTCGAACCAACCCATCTAAACTCACGGGTATAGCCAACTTCTCATAATTGCTACTGTGAACAAGTTGCAGTTAATATGTTAGGGGGAACTAAGAGAATGGACCATTAATCCCATGGTCAGTTGAACACTTCTCTTTGAAGATTCCGACTGGTCACTGTCATTTAAAGAATTTATTGCTACCCGAATAGATAAACTTTAGTGACCAGTGTATTTTAGTGGCCTACACCGGGAAATCAATTTAGATAACGCCAAAACATTGACCATGCAATAGGTTGCCGAATCTATGAGTTCCCCCCGTATCCGATCAAAACAGATATTAATGTATATGATATATAGGCCTAATGCTCAAGTGACAAATAATAAAAGTTCCAAACCTAACTAATCAATATCATATTAAACATACAGTAACAAGCCGAAGTAGCTTACTACAATGATTCATGGTACATGTATAACCAGTTATATAATTACAAGCGTCTGGTCCGTCATTCATAATTCAGCCGTCGTCGATCCATTAGAGAATATCCGCATCCATAATCCAAAGACCTATTCCATATTCCATATAACAGTATTATCACCGAATTCAAAAAGACGATCATAGTATGTATAAACATAGGCTTGTTTCCTGCAAGAGAGAAGCGGTCAACAGTTTTCAATGATGACGGAAAAGACATCATGATGTTCAAAAATATCGAATCCGTATCGCTGATCAGTATTCTTAATCCATAATCCCTAGCCCCGGGTTAAGCGGAATTAGACACGAGTTACGAAACGTAACGCCATAGATCTTGCACGCTACGCTCGTATTTTGCTATCAGCATGCGATATGTATCGCCAAATTTGAGAAACTTTGAGTGGAGGCGCTTGGTGGTGTAGCCCTGTTTTATAACTTTCTGCAACAATGTTTTGTGATGTTGATTAAAATCGTCACATTTAACACAGGATCTAGCAAATGCTACTAGGCGTGATATGTATACGCCATATGCAGGTCCCACTGGAATATTACTGTCCAGAAAGGGATAGTTCACGATGTCGAAATTGTAATCATCTCTTTACAATGTAATCATCTCTTTACAATGTAAATATTACAATGTAATAATTGTAATAAAACTCGCCATATTGGCATTTAGTACAGAAATAATTAGTTATAATATACTCCACATTTATTTCAACTTTATTTATATTTAGTTTTCTTTATTTAATATCTAAATTTAATAAATTAACCTTACTATAAATATATTAAAAAGAAAACCAATTTAATACATGATGTGGTGTCTCAATGTAGTGTCTTATAACACTTGGCACTGCCCAAGCTAAATTTACTTTTTTGCTTGTCTACCTAACCCTCCGTTATCTGTGATTGATGATATTAAAAAAGTATTTTTTAGGCTTATATGGGGTGTTAATATTGACAAAATTAAAAGAGTACAAATGTATCAAAGGTATGAACAAGAAGGTGTCAAGACGGTAGATGGTAACATGGATTCGGAGATACATTTCAAACAGTTGGAAGGATATATTTCTTTAAAATTGTAATACCAGCTATAAATATAAGAGGGCAAAGAACTCAGTGTATTTGGTTGAATGACGGTATTAAGATTGCTGGGAAACCAATATTCTACAGGAAGTGGTTCACCAGAGGGGTTAAATATGTAAATGAACTCTTAACATGTGAGGGAGGTTTCATGACGCTGCAGGAATTCAGGAATATTTATGGTATAGAAACAAACTATCTGCAATATCATGGAGTCGTCCAAGCTGCACGTGTTATATGGGAAATAGTTTTAAAAATAACCAAAGGTGTGCTTATCCATGTATTCCAGATCAAATTTATTCATTGCTGAAAAGTCAAAAGGGTTGCCAAGATTTTTTGCAGGATATATGTAGGAATGAAATCTATGACACCAGTATCACAGGTAAAATGGGAAAAACATTTAGGTATTTTCGATATTGAGTGGAACAAAGTGTACTCGAGACCATTCAAATGCACACTCGACACTAAGCTTAGTTGGTTCCAATTCCGTCTAGTTCACCAATAAATTTTTGTATAACATAAGTATTGTAAATTCTCCTACCGGTGATTTTTGTCAGGAAGTTATCGAGGATTTACCTCATATTTTGCCATTGTCCGGTTGTAGCAGCCTTTTTGAATGACGTTAGTGAATGGTTTAGATCAGTTAATATTTATCTCTATTTGTCTGAAAGAGTGCTGCTACTGGGAATGAAAATGTGTGAAACATATTAAACACATACCACAATTAAACGCAACATTAAAAGGACGGTAAAAAACGATGCCGACATACTGAAAAGAAATCATATCATCCACAGACAAATATAATGACTGCAAAGTTCTGAAAACCAAAGAATTAAAAGTGACCCCTGTGATGGTATTTATCCCAACCACTCTTTTTGTGTGGCTGTTCATGTCGATATATTAAATGACATGACCACACGGCCCCTAACCCCGATGGTTTAGATACAAATATTTCAGTGCGACGATGCAATAGCCCTGTAACACTGACTGTGCTATAAAGAATATACACTAGACTACAAAACAGACATTACAGAGACTTCATTCCAGAAGTATTAGAAGTTTGATTCCTCGTTTTGCTCAACTAGCATCCAACCACAAAGTGTTAAAATCTTTGGCTCTCTAGACACAAGTGTGAATAAGATATCGAAGCATAACAACCCCTACCCCCATTCTTTGTTTGTTTTTGTGGTACTCCAAGAGCATTGGGAGAAGGCATCATGTCACCTTATTTACCACCGTAGATGTCAACACCCGATTCCAAGTGAGCCAAATGCAATCATGGTCTTAAATATACACATCAAGCAAAAGCTAAAAGGGTAACAATATACCGTTGAAAAATTACAACTAAAAATCCAGAGAAAAAATATTTCCATGATGGCGATAACGACATTGTGACACCAATATAGAAGATAATCGGAATCGGCTTGCTTTATATGAATGATGCGTCTACTTAGTATGTGTTAAAGAACCTTGTACGTTAAGGTGGACAAACCGCCCCAGATGAGGTACGATTGTAGATGAAAATGAAACTTAAAATATGAAATGCTCGTCTCGATCAGCATCAACTATGACATTTTTTTTAACTCTCTATGAAATATTTGGAACATGAGTGCCATAGTTTTTCAACAGTAGCTCTCCAAATTGGTAGGTTTGTGTGAAATTGGCAGTCTTGGGTTGAAAAAGTACGGTTTGCCTATCTGTAAATACATGAAGATAAACTATAACCACAAAAATATTCACACAAAACAGTTCTCTTTTGAATCCTTTTTCTCTTTTTCGATTTTTCACTATGATTACAATAGCTATGAGAATATTTGGTGATAGGAAGAATGACTGGAAATGGTCTCAAGATATAATATTCAGCAAATGTTGCGAAGTTTTCCCTTCCCGTGCTAGCTTAGCCCGCGTGAATGGAGAATTGCACACTACAATATCTGGCCTGATTTGATCAACTAAGTATTTAGTGGTATCAGAAGTTTTCTCAGGGAACTAATTCTGTGCATTGAATTCGTACATAAATATGTATATATATATATATGTCCATGATGAAGAATATTTACTACCGTTTGGGTGTAGGTGATATCAACAATGGTCTAGCCATGAAGGTCAAATGAGAATATTATCTGTTGCCCAATCATAATGGCTAAATAGACAAATGCAGTTTACGGCCATAGCGCATTTATAGTAATCCTTACCGACAACAGTGGCGCATGTGCAGCTGGTGATCAGCGTAAACCCAGGACATTTTGGTCAAATGAAACTGGCCGTGCAACAGTTACTATGGGCACGATGAACTAAGAGCATATGCATTCGAAATTTTAAACATTGCTGATTACCCTTATTCGCCACAATGTGTGTGGTTGCCAGTCAAACGCCATATAGGATGCTCGTCACCTACCGCACAGGGGGGTTTATTTACAGTTTTTTGCACACGCCAAAACAAAAATGACCCTACGAGAGTTGTCGTTGGTTCTCTTAAAAATGAGACTTACAGACACTCAATTCAGCAAGTGACGAGTAAAATATATTCATTTTATTTCCGTATTCAGCTTTTTATTTATGCAATTAACGGCATTAACGTAACAGAAAAGGCACGAATATATCATATAACAGCATTCATTTAATAACAGGGAAAAGGGTGTAAAACCACGAGTAAAATATGCTTGGCCTTGCAAACCTCGCTCTCGGCGGTCAACCCGAATCCATTCAATTCCACTGGAGTCACGCGACACTCAGAATGGACTGCTAGCCGGGGCCGTTCGTCCATCTTCTCGTACGAGGTCCTTTCATTGCGTTAGGGTGTGGGGAAAATAAAATATTAGAACGTAATCACTCCTACCCTTATTTCGGCTTCATATTTCTCATGCTCTGATGCCGTTGAACATGGTTATGCTACATCCCTGAATTGCATATTAGATTATCACACCAGTTCTAGAATTAACGAGGATACAATTAGGATTCACAAATACAAATCAGGCGGAATGCAAAAAGATTTATGCAACTGTAAAACAAAAAATCGAGTCTCATTTCTAAACAAAATCAAGATCAAAATGTACTCTCCAAGATATGACGTCATCATGATGTCAAAAACGCAAAAGATGTAGCTTGGTTTACATTATCTAATAGAACGTTATTCAGGGGGCACTTAGGGGAAGTTATATAGAGTTTAGTGCAACAATAAAAAAGATATATGTTCATAAATACCCCTATCCTCATCTTAAAGTTAAATATGTCTTCTTCAGACAGCGGTGAACAAATGCATGCTGTGACCTTAGGTCCCACCGTATATGCCTGTATCAGGTCTAGAACTGACCAGCAGATGATACTCGTTCATAAACAGTGATCAAACTAAATCTACACGGGATGCAACGAAAACCTTATTTAGATCCCTTAGACCCCTTGGCTCCCGGACTAGCAGTCAACTCCCGATATCTAAGAAAAACAACACCGTTTGCAGATTCTGTCCAAAAGGTGGGTGGGGGTAACTTCGTGGCGAATTGCTCCAAAAGAATGTGGTGACCATGGCCACATTTGATATTGCTGAATGCCCAATGGCTGCCGTCAGTTTTCTGGATGCTACTGGTGGAAATACAGATATTAGCGGGATAATTCTAGGGTTATGTTATATGGAATTGAGAGCAATTTTGACCTCATTTTGGACGAAATCATCGCGTGAGACAATTGTTATCAATTACATGTTTTTCTCTCAGATGTATGCTTGTACCAGTTCAGCAACTTCAATATAGTGTTACATATTTGGAAATTGTATATTTGTTTTAACAATTTCGTTGAAAATTTATAAAGGAAATCTAAAAATCGCATTTGTCTTTCAAAATGCGACAGATTTGACCAGAAAGACGCACCTTTTAAAACTCCGCACAAAATTCTGATCTAGAAAACATGCTCAAACATTTTGACCTCAGATGTACGATTAAAAGTGCCGTAGCTTTTGAACTATTTGATTATGGCTAGCATTTCCCCTGGAAGGGAAATACAGCTGTTTAAGCATCGCTGCTTTGATATTTCGCAAACATTATTTTAATATAGGTTGGGAAATTGACAAAACATTTTCCCCACTATATATGCAAATGAGATTTTATGATGTCATCGGTGGGATTTTTGAAACTTTTGATGGGAAATGGACCTTTGGCTTGTCATATCTGGTTAACCGCTTCGAGCATTTTTTCAAGATCAGCAACAATTTTTTCGGCATTCAGCAGAGTACCTAGAAGCCGCTTGGAATTAAGTCATTTTAACACAGATTTAACGATAAATAATTATACTATATTCCACCTTATCCCATCTGTCAGACTGTCGAGTTTTCTCCTCTTCATATTTTCCCGGTATTCAATAAGGTAGATGAATACAGATTTTAACTGCTTGAACTGTCGAGAAGCAAGTTTTTACCTTCTCTCACATTATACAGGTACAAATGTAGGGTTTGGCCTGTCCAACTGTCGTTAGGGATATCTGTCTCCCTTCATAGTCCGATTCTTGACACTGCATACTATTATAGAGATGTGTTCCGTCGGGGTTGTACGCTAATGAAATGAAACACAAGTCGCCTATATGTTTAACTCCAATACGAACTTTACTGCACAGACAACTAACGATACAAAACTAACAATTCACAGTCAGTTGGATATGGAGCCTAAACTAACTGGTCCTCAGTGTCGGTGCATCCGTGCACTGGAATAATTTCAATTACAGTCCTATAATATTTATGCATGATGACACAATATCAGACTAAACCAACCTACAATTCACAGTTGGAAACAGCTGGTTGAAACAGGTTTTGACATATCATTTCATAAACACACACAATTAACACCTAGCATATTGCTGTCTATAATTCAGTTCAGACAGGAAAGCTGTTACGGCACAGAGACATCTGAAATCACAGGTATTCATGTGTCAACTATCTGAGTGTCTGACACATCTTACATATAACAATGTATCAGTAATTATCATATTATAGTTCACACTACTGAATACAATCAAAATATTTCCCTCCCAGTTCATTTAGACACGTCCCGTGTCTCTAAAAGGAAAGAAATGTTGAAAATTTAGAAACACATATATACAGTTTAAACTTAGCAATGAAAATGGTACTTTTGCACATGTATACTTAAATAAAATATACTTTAACTGCGCATTACAATATTACCCTAACGCTACGAGAAATTTGCTCCGTCAAATTTAAGTGCATTCCATTCTTTTAAACTTCAGAATGTCTTGCAATGATTCTATTCGAAATTCTAGATGGTTACAACACATATAAGGGAAATGGGAAGAGGTGCCGACATACTGACTGCGTCACATGTCGATTTCTGATCATCTTGGGTGACCAAGATGATCAGAAATCGACCGAATATCTATATTTCGAATAGGATATTCAATACTGTCAAAAGTACACCCGATGTCCTGACTTACACTGTTCAGCGTGGTCTTAACAGGAAAGCCTCTAGCCACATTGATTGTTTTAAATATTTGAAGGCCTTTTGGTGTTATGGGTTGGTAACGCACTGTTATTGTCACAGGAGGATTGTCTGCTGGGTCGTTCGCTGATGCCATCATGGCCGAATCAGCAAAAGGGTGAACATTCTATGTGCATGTATGCCCTCGCGATCCTCGAATTCGGTGTTCATGTGTTGCCAGATATTCCAAACCACTGGAATCGAGGTCATTCTTGGATATCCATTCATTGCACCGGTTGGGCTGATTTTTCCATTTAACTAAAAAGTGGTCGAGCCACAGAAATATCTGCGTTTCAGTATCCTCTCAGTTATTCTGGTTGCTGGTGCCGGTTCTATTGAGGAAATATCCATACCTGGAGAGATGATTAAGGGTACAGCTTAAGTAGCAGACCTACTGTATCTGTTTGGCAACCACTATCCCGAGAAATATGATCCACCTGAGTTAATGTAGATGTGGTCAAATGGCATGTCTAGTTAACTTCGTCTCTGTAGATGTCTGTATCTCACATAATACATCGATATCTTTGAATTCTTGAATTTTTTCTCTTCTCCACCAAATATAGAGATGTGTTCCGTCGGGATTGTACCCCAGATAACACGACGACGTTGGGCCAACGTTGGCCTTTGGTCGGCACCGTTGGCTCATGGTCGCGGTTGGCTCATGGTCGGTGATCAACGTTGGGCCAACGTTGGGGTTTGGGTGGCATGGTTGGCAGATGTCATGGTTGGCTCATGGTCGATGACCAACGCTGGGCCAGCGTTGGGGTTTGGGTGGCATGGTTGGGAGATGTCCTGGTTGGCTCATGGTCGGTGACCAACGTTGGGTCAACGTTGGGTTTTGAGTGGCATGGTTGGCAGAAGTCATGGTTGGCTCATGGTCGATGGCCAACGTTGGACCAATCTTGTGTTTAAGTTTACATGATCGGCAAAGTGTATGGTTGGCTCATGGTCGACAGCCAACGTTGTGCCAACGTTGTGATTGGGTTGGCACGGTTGGCAGAAGTAAAAGTCGATTTGTTGTTGAAGTTCCATGCCGTTGGCATCAACCCAACATTGAAATTCGAAGAAAGAAAAAGAAAATCGTCCAAAAATTGTCCAAGATCATGTCTACCAGTGACAATTAAGCAACATTGTTTGACTCATTGGATATAAATTGAATTTCAATACAGTTATAAGTATAATAGTACGTACTAAAACTGATTATACTCGATTAATTGCGTTAT
The DNA here is from genome assembly GCA_036873755.1 of Hanleya hanleyi. Taxonomy (NCBI): domain Eukaryota; kingdom Metazoa; phylum Mollusca; class Polyplacophora; order Lepidopleurida; family Hanleyidae; genus Hanleya; species Hanleya hanleyi. The sequence goes on from JAVTVY010045897.1 coordinate 171,247, forward strand.
AGCACCTATGTAAAAAGGAAATGCTAATAAGATATAGTAAAACACACACAATATAGCATTGGTGAAATTAGGGCATGCGGGAAGAAAAACATAGCTTACCAACTAATGCTTGTAGTTCAGGATATTGCGCCCTTTCAGAACGCTCATTTTTCTTTACCGACTTTTTGAGCGTATTAAGAGCCAGACATATATTTCATACCCTGTAAAATTACATGCCAGTGTTCGTGTTAGACATCCCCGTGTCTCCGAACACCAAAACCTCCTCCCCCCTTTCCCGGATTTGTATTGTCAGCATCAACTCGCCATTCGTTCATTGGCTGTCTCTTCAAAGAATCCGTCCGCAATGTTACTACAATGTATTCAAATTAGTCCAATATATCCAGTGTTTCATTTTATTCCATTCTGGAAATTTTGAATTATAAATGAAACGGATAAATGTATCATGACATTCCGGTACAGTTATCGGACGAATGCTAACGTCGATTCTATGGCCGGTACCTTTTGGTTACATTATATGACTGATACAGACATTAAAATTTGGGTTGAGTGGAGAAAGTTCATAAATGCACTAAAGTTGTTTTGGTGCTGAAGCTTTGCCAAATAGGCTAAATCTGTTTGTCCTGATGAAAGTAACAAGATAAATAAATGGTGACATGAGATACCTGGGATGAGTCCATATAAATATAGGTAAATCTTCATCCATACTCCCCCCCCCCGATTTAACACACCCCATCCCCACCAGCACACTTGCCTCAGACCGTGAATCATAGATTAAGTTTTAAACGAACGGGGACGTGATATATTGTGTATAGGCCGCTAGTCTCAAATATCTGACAATTTGCAGTTCCCCATGAATATATTTAAAAGAGTTGCAATTTTTCAAGAATAATTGTGTACATGGCTGATAAATTTGCATCACCCAAAATATTGGAATAACAATCGTTGTGGTAGTTTGAGAGTCTTCTTAAAAATGGGGCAGGGGTTTTAAAAATTCGACAATTTTATTTATTTTCTATTGCATTTTAATTCATTTTAAACTTTCATTTTTTTCCAACGTGAACCCCAAAATGAAAATTGCAATACTCGAATTCCTTCCGTGAAATATCGGTACCAAAAATTATCATATATATCCCACCTTGCTACTAGAATAAAATACACATTTTTGTTGAATTTGGATCACTGCTGGAAAAAAAATATATATACTAAAAACAAACAACAGAATATGATAGCCATACGCTTGACGGCAACAAAAGGACGGAGGAAAGTAAATATATAATATAAGCCGACATTTCAGTAGCGACCATGATTAGACTGGATACAGTCCCTGTTTCATAATGTAATTTCTAATGAAAATCAAGGGAAGTAACTCTACCTAGAAAAAAAACTTGAAACATTTTTTTTTACTTTTTTTTTCATTTTATTTATTTATCAAACGTATATATTTATTAAAGGTCATTCTATTATTATTAAATAGTACATATGAAATAGAGACTCATTCAGTTTGATGGTGCACTGAGATGACCCATAATATTCCAATACCAAACTCCCCACCGTAATGATATGTCTCTGTCTGTGCCACCTCGAAGTGATCGAAAATAGTCCCCTGGCAAGGCATGTTATCGAGCATTGAACTGGAATAAAATTACCAGCTAAATATAACAAATACCACAAAACTTTATATCCGTACAAACGGCATCTGATTATTTGTTGGAACGAAGGTGGAAAACAGTCAAGACCAATTTGACCTTGGGAAGAGATCACGGAGTCTCGACCGACCCCGCAGTATACGGATCGGGACTATTTTACAAATGGCTGCCAATTTTTTTTTCGCATTTGACGACCTCGCTCATCAAACTGTGTCATATTAGAAGATACTAAGCGGAGAAGAGTCAAATTAGGATACCAGGAATGATTTGGACCAGGTAAGCATCGCAAAATGATCTCCCATCCCTCGATGAGAAGAAAACTGACCATTTCCCCCAGCATAAACGTGAGAAAAATTATGTTGAAAACTGGGCACCCCGTGATGGTTTTTCGCTGTGTGTACATTACTTGCAATAGTTCAGCTCTATTCGGTATAATATGAGCTGTTATGCAACTGGTCAAATATTCTGTACATATGTACAAATGGTATACACAGCCACACAATGTATAGCACAATAATGCACTGCAAAAACATTTGAAGACATTTTAAAAATCCATTTGGCACTGAATTTCTGTTAAAAAGACTGTCTGTATATGGTGATAATTCTCTGATTATTCAATCAAACTTTGCACCCGTATCAGGCTCAAATTTTGATCCTCAACATTCTAAATGAAGGAAAAATTGTAGACGTAAGCTTATGGCGTCCTATGTTTTGGATTATGGATTATGAGAGGAAATAAATTTCTGTTTTCAGGGGTTATTTTAGACACTTTTCCTTTATATAACTCAATTTCAAAAAGATGAAAAACTCAATTTTTGCGCAAAAGCGCAAAATAAACAACAAAACTCAATTTTTTCTGGTTTTCAATCGCATGCAGTCTGGAAACTCAATTTTTTTATCTTTTTAGTAGGACACTTACAATAAATAAATTCGCGACAATTTTTCATCGTGAATGAACATGTCAGTAATGTTATGAAGCTCATCAAGCCAACAGTACCCGAAGTGCTCCCGCCGTCACTCAGACCAGTCCGTCACTGAGACCAATCCGTCACACACACCAATGCGGCAGTGATCAAGGCATCGCCGCGACTAAGTGCTCTATGGCACAGCGAGGAGCAGCGATTATCCTAGCTACCCAAGCCATTGTCTTAGCAGGGGACAGCCAGGACCCGATCCCTCCAGTCATCCTACTGCACTCTAGAGTATATTTTATAAAATTATAGTATTTTATATTAAAACAAATTCTAACAGGATGTAGCGAAAACTGACTCTCCATGATGTTCAGCATTGTAAAATTTTCGTAATTACTTTGATATTAGACTTTGATTAATAATTGATAAATTTTAGCTGTTATTATTATAAAGATATAACATGGAAAAATGCTAAAATATGGCACTCAGTTACTGGTTTAGATCTAAGGAATATACTGATATAGGCGTAATTAAAAATATAAAAACTTGTCTTCCAAATTGTTGAATTAAATTATCTGAGATATAACTGGTTCATATAAATTATAATAGTTTAGATATCAATAAAATTATTTAATATAATTGGTTAAAATATAATTGATATAATAAATAATATATTATTTAAATACAATAGATATAAATAAAATTACTGAAGAATACCTAATTAAAAATAATATGAAAATTTATTCCTTAGCTATTGAATGTAATTGTTTAAAATATGACTGGTTTAGATGTCAAAAAAACACATTTAGCCATTTCTCAGGTGACAGGGGAACAGTTAAGGATTGTTGTTTTTGTTCTGATCCTTTAAAAACACTTAACGGCTCATACCACATCTGTATAATAAAATACAACTGTAACACAGACAGGCTTTTGGCTTTTGTGGTACTGTTTTTACAAGCTTTTCTTTGATATTGTTTTAATAGCTCCATTGATAGATCTGGGAACTGTCTAGACACTGATTTTCATTAAAAAATAAATTTCTACATCTAGATTTATCTTCATTTTCCTAATTTTTAATTAAATATCCACTAAACCGGATGTGAATTTAAGAATGTGAATGAGTATTCTAATACTGTGAATTAGAAGAATGTGAATTTAATATTAAATGCTAATTTTATTATTCAGGATACAAGATATCTGAATGCCCCCAACTTTGTTCTGGTTATAAAGACACCGATCGGTTGAGATGCCATTTCCACTTTGTTTTCTGTCCAAAGACATTAACGAAGAAGAGTGTATTTACCAAGCATTTTGCTACTTGTAGGCAAATGGATCGTGAATGTGCCAAGGTGTTATATAACAGATTTCAACCATTATGGTGTTATTCTTTTTTTTTTGTAAATATTGTATTTCGTAATGCTGTATATCTTCAAATTTAGTGGTCTATTTAATTTATGACAGCTTCAGAAGATGTACATATAAATCTAAATATAATAAATATATAACCATCGTGCCATTTTTTTTTTGTAAATATTAATGTACTTCGTCAATATTTTTTGCTAGTTTAAATCATTTCAAGTGCTGGTTAATTAAAATATTTAGATTTATTAGTACTGTTTGAAATATATTGTTTTCTGTATTGCTTGTTCTGAATGTGAATTCAGAGAAAAATATTAGTTTTATGACCGGATAATGATTCATTTGCCGATAGCTAAAATATTAATTCATTCACTCTGTATTACTGTTGATATGAGATACAATTACAGGGATTCATACGAGTCCGAATATTTGAGTATTTTTCTACTCAAATGAGTGGATTCAGTTTTTGGTATTTTCTTGAATTGGAGTATTTCTTCAAACTTACCTGCCAAGTCTCGATGTAAATACTGGTATGTTTGGGTTGCCTTGGTGTGACATTTGATGTCCAGAATACCGCTGCTTTCAAATCTCTTCCCTTTGAATGTTACGGTATAGTATCCAAAAAGCTGATAGATCTGTCTGATATCTCGAAAGTGAACTTTAACATTGGATGGGCATTATTTGCCATCTCAAAGAAGTCTCGTACATCTTTTTTCTGAACCCTTATAAATCCAATAACCATCGTCCCGGTACCGGGTATCGTTTGTGACGCAGGATATTATGCTGTAATGGGAACCGCTCCATCAGCATGTTGATGTGCTGATAAATAGCAGAATCACTAACTCGGGTGATGGAATTGCCTTCATTGGTGCAAATTCGTTTTCTGTAAGGATGAGGTTGGCTATTTCTACCAGTAATTCTATCGATGGCCTTTTTATGTCATATACGATATCGTTGTTCGTCGTGAGATCAGTCTTCAGGGCTGCGGCTATCCCTTCAAAACTCAGATTTGTGTACAGCGATGTGATATCATATGTAACAAGGATAGCACTGCTCGGGATGGGCATACTTGCAATTTCATTAATGAAATTTGAAGTATCCGCAAGATATGTATCTTGCTTTTTAATAAAAGGCAACAGGAAGAAATCCAAATAGCTCCCCAGTTTCGAAGTAGGTGGTATCATTATCTGTTAACATCCGACTTGAGATATTTCTAATATATGTCTTGGCTATTGCCAATCTCGAGAGGTGAGAATTACGTTGACATGTATTGACATAATTAATGTCTCTGCTTCTTGTAGCGTTTTCTCTGTTTACTAGAGAAGCGTCTTGTTTTCATTATGTCTCTAATGAGTTAGAATGAATCAGTTGATATGTTGTAGTCTATCAGGATACTAATCTTCTCAATCAAGGTCGCAGGAATAACTCGTATTACTTGTATGAATCCCAGAATTATTTATGTATATCCTAATTATTTCGTAGTTGTAAATATTTTGCCGTATAAAAAGATTTAGTGCTCCATTTAAAAAGCATTGAAATAACATTAGGTTGCATTAAACAAAATTGCCTTCCTGTGAATTAAATAAAATTAGTGTAGTTTGTCATATTTGTGTTGTTCAGTGTCCTTTTTGTAGGTAAATGATAAAAAAAAAATTATTACATAATAGCTTGCATTCTGTAGAAAACGGCTTCGTGAGTCCTGCTCGTGCAACTAAAACTTTAATTAACATGATTTAATTAATCGATTTACCCCACACAGAGCCACTAACGTCCTATTAGCAGTTGGGCAGAGCTTCCTAGCGGACTCTGATATTGTTTAGGCGATGGCCGTCAGTCGTTACGCACCGGCGAGCACAGCTTTTCAACCCCCTGCTATCCCCAGCATAAACAGCATTGGTCTGTGTGACGGATTGGTCTCAGTGACGGATTGGTCTCAGTGACGGCGGAGCACTTCGGCCCCTTATCAAGCAAAGTTGCGTGTCAGACATAGCTGCATACAAGTTTGTTTGCTAAGTATACAGTGAGAATACCCTCCTGAATGTGGGAAACTTACAATAAATACATTCGCGACATTTTTTATCGCAAATGGACATGTATATAATGAAGCCCCTGGAGCAAATTTGCCTGCCACATAACTGTATACAAATTTGTTTGCAATGTTTACAGTGTTAATACCGTCCTGACCGTGTATGAAGTTAGTTTTTTTGTATTCGCGCTCTGAATTACTACTACGTACAGTAGAGCGCAAAATGTCATCCAATTCAAACAGCTGCTTGGTATTAAAACGCAGATAAATGGCCAAAAATTGCAAATTAAACTCAATATGCACCCTATTTTGTAGTATGTGGTGTGGGACTTGTTTACAAAACATAATGGGGTTTCAGAAATTTCCATCGGGCAGAAACAAAATTATTCATAAAAACGTATATTTTGTATGTTATAGCATATGCCCCCGCATGTAGATCCCCAGTTGCGCAGGAGAGAGTGTGGATCTTTTGTTTTTACACCAATCTGCATTGCTCACTTTGTGTATTTATTCCCAAATGGTACATCAGCTGTATTTTGGGGAATGTCTGTTTTGTTCGTTTCTTGTTTCTGGGGAAACGTCTTTCAACGTCACACGCATCCAAGTGAAATGTTGACTGAGAGGGAAAATGCTTGCCCGTTGTCTTGGTTCCGAACTTAACCGAAAAACCCGGAGATTGACGGACAGCGTGTCTCGGAGACCAGACTCATAAGCCACAGCAGTATGACAGCAGTGGTTCCCGAGTGGACTAAAAAGAGGGGACGTAACTTTGAAATATCAAAATGGCGGACTAGTTCGATCGTCGAAAACGTCGCCGAACAATTTGCTTTGAAATGAGAAACGTTCAGGACAATGTCTTTATCGGACCTATACGACTGAAATGAGAACAGTTCAAGACCAGACGTCCTTATCGGAGCTATACGATTGAATAATAAAGGTACACAAGTTATCTGTCTGCACATCAGTTACAAATCCTGAGTGCTTATCTCGACTCGAGTGGCGTGGCTGGTCACACGTTTTTTTTTTTCTTTCTCGCGGGGGTTTTGGGGGAGGGGGACGGGATAACATACGACGAAACTCAGTTTAGATTTCTCAGAAACTCAATTTATTTCGTAGAAACTCAATTTTTCGCGCACCTTTGGCGCGTAAATTCTCAAAATTTTAGAAAACTCAATTTTCGGCAATAAAACTCAATTTACAAAAGTTTGCAAAAACTCAATTTGTAATTGTTTTTCATCGTGGTTACCACGATGAAAAAAGTGTCTAGAAAAACCCCTGGTTTTGGTATCATACATGTATGCTAACGGGGAACAATTCTTCAGCAGTCAATGAATTGATCAACTGGGGCACGGATATGCTACAAGTTGGTCTGGTTCCCAATATTCTTAACGAATTGATTTCAGTACTCATACATGAAAATATACCAGGAATACATACTGGGGTTTATAAATTATGGCAATTTATCTGGATTTCCTATGGGTGGAATTGGCCAGCTGTGATACACAAATGTCCAAGGAAAATTTTCAGTGAATATGAGAATGTGTCATACACTTCTTTGTTGGCAATTGGATTGTCAGAATGTTTGTCGTAACTTAAATGTTATTCCGCCTAATCCAAATGTAATATATTTCCTGTTATTTGTTTATATGGTTTTTGGTGCAGGGAACTAGCAAATAATTGTCATTCAGCTACATGTATCAGTGTTATCTTCGTTGATATTATTTCTATATCAAATTTTGATCATGCTGATCTGCTCTAAATCTGTTAAATATTGCATAAATACATTTATGTTGCAAACTTCTATATTTAGTCTTTCTGTTGATTACAGGTACTGGTACAATAATGAGATGCCAAGAATAAGAGATGGTACCGGTATTCGTTAACACCTCTTTGACATGGTAATGTTCTGAATGATATCCATCTAGATAACCCATTCTCCTTCTGTCAGAGCCTCCTATTGTCGATGTAACATCCTCTGATTGATTGGACCAGAAACAGGGAGATTGATACAAACCATGAACCCATAATATCTGCATATGAAGAAGCGAGATTTCTCATTCTGATTTGCTCCAGTTATGATGTTGATTGACCGAAGCTTTGCATTCATGATGCTTCTTTCCACCCGAATCAGTCGGAGGGTATCTGGCAGAAGGGAGATACACAATCTGATGCTGCATGCCGAGAGAATGAGATAGCCTTATTAGACTATTTTTTGTCATCCCTTATAAGATAAGTTTTATTGTACATGGTTTGCTCACCATCATTTATGTACTTGTAAGTTGACTTAGCTCATAACATAACAAATAGCTATCATGTTTTTATTTTCAAATGATAAGGCGTGCACTGTAACATTAGTTTTTCTTCTGGAAGGTTGAAACTGGGTTTTTAAAGGTAAATTAGAACATTATATTATGTCACTGTCTGACACTCTGGGTTTCATTAAGTGAAAACTATATACAATACACACTATGTGGTTAGTGGGGTGGGGGGACAAATGATCTTCATATTGTTCATGTTTTCTATCAGACATAATAACATATTAACAGTGATATTTCTGTTCTATTTCCAGTTGGCATCATTTGCTGTTGTTAAGCAGGGAGCTGCTGACACATCCCATGTCATGAGGCAAATATAGAGTAGTCTTCCTGACAGACCTTGGCAGAACTGAAGAGAGCTGGGACCTGAAGAGAGAGAAAATGTCATTTTCTTCTCTGGCCTGAGGCTGGGTTTATGCAGTGAGTATCGATAAACATATATGTTTTAGCCCAAGCACATGATATAATCTTGTTCATGTTTTGTAAACCAGAATTTGTCCAGTACTATGATTGTTCTTGGTTTTTTTAACTATATATATTTATATTTTTTGCCAGGAAGGGGGGGGGAGGCACCAAATTTCACACTCCACCCATGGAAGACACACACTCCCCCCCCCCCCAATATACCCCAAATGATTTTTCCTTAGACAAACATTCTGACAATTTCATTCGATTATCATGAGAGCTAATCTGTAAATAGCTGGAGCCTTCTCAGGCTAATTGCCCCCTGATGACTCTAAGGGACTCCATTTAGGTCTGTTTATCATTTTGTCTGTCAGTCCCACATTTAGTTTCCAGGCAATAAAATCTGACATTCTTCCAAAATTTCACCAAATTGTTTTCATAGGTGGTACCACCCGAGCACAAAGTTTAAATTTGGTTGCTGGACTACAAAATTAGAACAAGAGCCCATGGGTATCTGCTCTCAGATTGAATATTTTTGATCCCATATTCAAATTTTAATTTGGGTTTGCACATAATGGATGGAAAACACAACTGTCCTGCAAATCAGTAGCTTTTCTTGTTGCCATGAATTTGAGGTATACGTGCAATTCTGTCACATTTGTATTCCTGTACTGGAATTATTTTAATATGATAATATGATTTAATTTAACTGGCATAATCAGTTCACCTTAGCAATATTTAACATGGTGTTAAATTGGAATTATTTTAATATGATATTATTTTTGCCGAGGTGAGTTTTCTGAATTGTGTGGACTGAGTCATGTAGCTAATTTCCATCCTTCTGTCCATCCCACCCATGCTGTGAATGTAATATCTTGATAACAATCCAACTGATCGATTTGAAACTCGGGGACTGAGATTTACACTTTGATCAGCGAGACAGCAGTTGGTATTGATTTTCACTGAGCATTCAGTGAAATCCAAGATGCCTGCCATCTTGGATTTCTTTTCCACAACCAAACACAACTGCCATCAACATTTGCCGCACAAAATACATTTCATGGTGAGACTATCAGTTAACATATACCCCTTGGTTGGTGGGGGGGGGGGAGGCTTTTAGCTTCTCAAATTGGATTATTTTCAGTAGTTAAATCTTTCCTATAGAATCTGTGTGTTTCAGGTATTATACCTTTTTATTGCAGATGCTGCACGTTGGAACAAAGTCGAATGGAACAATCAACCAGGTGACTGAGAACAGGAAGACGTTTGAGGATAGAGCTAGCCCAGAATTAATTGACACTCGTGCAAATGCCATCTGCTATATAGCCTGTGTTTGATCGAAGCAGATGGAATGTTTTTTGCCACAGAACATCTTTGTAGTTTAGAAATGAGTGATCAGTCGGTGAATAAAGTGTTGTCGTTATCATACTCCTATGACTTAAATTTTATTTCTGTTTCGTTAAAAAAGTGATGTTTGTGACAGGCTTGATTAATTGGTCATTTGTTGAGAAACCATCAGTTCAAAGTAATTTTTCAAGAAAACTTTTAGAGTAAAATATCCCCTCAGGATGAAAAATCCTTGATATTGAATGATGTTTTTCATAGTCATTTGCATGTGGGTTCTTAGCATTTTTCCAATACTAATCAAGCAGTTGTCCATGAAGAGGTTCATCGGCTCATTCTGCTGAGCGGGTTTTATTTACTCATGCATTACTCATTCCTGCTTGATTCCAGCACTAAATTACAGCATATATTTTGTATATATGAGCTGAATAGCTAGTGATTTTAATGTTGACTCAATCTTGGCTGCCAATGTTGGCCCAACGATGGCTGCCCAACGTTGGCCCACTGAGCAAAAAGATGTTGGGCCAACGTTGGCTGGCCAACATTGGCCCAATGGTGGCTGGCCAATGTTGGCCCAACGATGGCTGCCCAACGTTGGCCCACTGAGCAAAAAGATGTTGGGCCAACGTTGGCTGGCCAACATTGGCCCAATGGTGGCTGGCCAATGTTGGCCCAACGATGGCTGCCCAACGTTGGCCCACTGAGCAAAAAGATGTTGGGCCAACGTTGGCCACCAACGTTGGCCCAACCAAAATGATGAGCTTGGCCAACGTTGGCCCATCGTTGGGCCAACGTCCGTGTGTTATCTGGGATAGGTCCAGCCTGGGAAATTCACACACGTTCATTGTGATATGGGTTGTGGGGTTGTTTTTCTCGTCTCGTCATTTCGAACACGATGGGAAGGGTCCCCGAGCGAAACGGTGAAATTTTTGGAAAACTACCGGGTAGGACTGGGTGTACAGGCTCATATCGGGTCTGAGAACTGGCAATCCTCAGTCCAAGCAGGCAAGGCAGTCTGTGTTGAAACGTGGCTTTAACTCCTATCAGCAGAGAAAATGGTCCCCATCCCAACAGGCTGGTTCATCCTTCAACAGAGAGTACAGTCCACCTGGCGCAAGAGAGTATGGTCCACTGGGTGTTAGAGAGTATGGCCCTATGGGCTATGTAGCACCCACCCAGCCCACTCGGCCTACAAACAATCAGCATTCCTTTGCTGATTATGGTTCATCAGTACCTACTTTCTCATTGGGAAACACACAACAGGGTCCATTGTCTCCACCTATGCAACCGGGTGTACAGAATTATCCTACGGATCAAACCAGTTTCTACAATATGTTCCCCATGCAGCAGCAGCAACCTACAGCTTATCCTTATCATTACTCTAAAGCGTTATGGCCTCCATTCGCTCCTCTCTACGGCACAAACCACGCCCTAATGCGTTGAACTCTGTTCTAAATCTGGCCTGTTGGAACATTCATGGGCTTATTACCAAATACAATGATAAAACTGTTGATCCCGACTTCGTTAACATTGTTCGATCGTTTGATATTTTTGGTCTGGTTGAGACTTGGTTAGATGATTCTGTTGTTCCTGTTGTTGATGTTTATTCCCTACAATAGAGGTAGAACTTCAACTAAAGCGAATAGAGATTATGGTGGCATAGGTCTATTTTATAAAACAGAACTTGACTCATGTATTGAAGAAGTGAAATGTACATATGCTACAAAGTATTGTCTTTGGTGCAAATTGGATAAAAACATGTTTAACCTGAGTGATAATATTTACTTAGGTATTGTGTATATAAGTCCGCACAACTCTTCAATTTATCTGAATACTAACTATGATTCCAGCGAATACACTTCTGGAGAAAGATATTATATCCTTCTCTAAATTAGGTAATGTAATTTTATTAGGGGACTTGAATGCTAGACTTCCTTCCAAAACTACTGATTGTATTCAAGATGATTGTGCGCCTAGTGACCTCATCTCGTACTGTTTACCTGATGATTATGATCAAGATCTTTGTTGTAGTAGAATATCATCAGATTACCACTCTAATATTTATGGCAATCATTTAGCTGAATTATGTGTATCCACAGGTATGAGGATTCTTAATGGCAGAGTTTTGGGAGATTTTATGGGGAAATTTACCTGTTACACATACAATGGGGCTAGTGTTGTTGATTATGGAATAGTAAGCAAATGTTTGCTTTCAGATATTACTCTGTTCAAGGTTAACCCTTTACATGAAACATTGTCAGACCACTGTCTCATTTCTGCATCCCTTAGAACTAGAAATGCATTCAAACTAAAACCCCTTTCTGCAACATTACATCCCTTACCAGCTAAATTTGTGTGGTCTTCTGACAATGACGAAGCTTTCTGTAAAACAATACATTCAGCTGACATTCAGTCACAACTGGCTGACGTTGCGAGTATGGCCGTTTCTTGTCAGGCCTCTGCGACGTCCATCGTGCAGAACTTTACTAAAATTATCACTGAAGTAGCCTCCCAACACTTGGCAATAATTCCTTCGAGAAGAGCAGGTAGGAAGAAGCCATCTCATCATACAAATAAATCGTGGTATGATAATTCATGTAAAGCCTTATTATTACAACTTCGCAGGGCATCTAAAGCTTTTGATAGATATCCTTTAAATAGGGTTGTGCGTACTCAATTCTACAAACTGAGGAAGCAGTACTCTAAACTTCTCAAGAGTAAGCGTTTTTATTACCGACAATCAATTATTAATGAACTGCTACAGTGTGAAAGTGGCGATCCTAAACATTACTGGAAGCTCCTTAACAAGTTGAGAGAACGAAAGGAAGTTAATTCTACTGGCCATATACATGCCGGTGTCTGGTACAGTCATTTCCGCAATATCACAGAAAAAAGTGTAATCCATCATTTGATGAAGAATATGAAAGCGATCTTAATCTTAAACAAGCTTTCCTTGAAATGCAACCCTGTCATTCAAGTTTTTCTGAACCAACCCTTCAGTGTTGATGAAATTTCTTGCGCTTTATCAAAATTGAAAAGTGGAAAATCAGCAGGTGAGGATATGATCTCAAATGATATGTTTAAACACGCAAAGGTGTCTTTACTTCCACATCTACAAACACTATTCAATAAACTGTTGACCTCAGGGTGTTTTCCGGAATGCTGGAAATCATCTCTCCTCGTACCTCTGCATAAATCCGGTACTATTAAAGACCCAAATAATTATCGCGGAATAGCTATAAGTAGTTGTTTTTCTAAATTATTTTGTTCTGTTTTGAATAACAGATTGCAAACTCACTTGGAAGACCTTGGCAAACCAAACGACTCCCAATGTGGATCTCGTAAGGATCATAGGGGGGCTGACAATGTATTTATTTTGAAATCTGAGATAGATTCAAATATTAGTGAGAATCAAAGGGGTTATGCATGTTTTATTGACCTACGTACGGCTTTTGACACAGTATGGAGGAATGGTTTAATGTATAAACTATTAAAAGCTAAAGTAACTGGCCATATGTACAGTATTCTGAAATCTATGTACTCTGAGCCTTCTTCACGTGTCAGGCTAAATGATGGTCTTACTGACAGTTTCACCTCTCATCAAGGAGTGCTGCAGGGCAATAATTTGAGCCGTACTTTATTAATATTTTTGTGGATGATATTCCTGATATATTTGGAGCAGACTGTGATCCAGTAGCCATGGGTAACGTCTTTTTATCTTGCCTGTTATATGCAGATGACCGTGTGATCACAAGCCTTTCACCAGAAGGCCTCAATAAGGCATTAGAAAAATTCAATGCATACTGCTCACAATGGCAGTTGGAGATCAATTACCAAAAGACAAAGGCGATATGTTTTTCTAAGTCTGGTCGATCGCCTCATTTCCATGTAAATATTGGAAATAATATTATCGAAATCGTACAACAGTACTTGTATCTTGGTACATTATTTAGCTCCAATGGCAAATGGTTCAAAGCCATGGAAAATTTGAAAGGCAGGGGCTTGAAGGCATTCTATAAAATGTGCCAACTTATGGGCGATGATCCGAGACCCGGTCTTAGTACAAAGATCTGTGACTCCATCGTAAAACCAATTCTGTTATATAACTCAGAAATTTGGGGGATAGATGACGTGCCGGAATCATCTCCTATTGAGAAAGTTTTGTAAGTTTACGCTTGGTGTCAATAGAAAGGCTTGTAACTCTGCTGTACGGGCAGAATTAGGCAGACTTCCTTTGGCAGTATTGGCCAAGGTTAATGCCGTCAAATACTGGTGTCGCCTAGTAAAGCTGCCAAGCTCCAGGCTTGTGAAACAAGCTTATCTGCATAACCTTAAGTCTGCGAAGACTGATTCTCTTAATTATTGCAGCAAAATGAGAAAAATATTATCAGTACATGGTTTTTACAACATGTGGTGCCAACAATCTTTCTTAGATATGGGTAATTTTCACAGAACATTTGCTAGGCGAATAGTTGATGAGTTTACACAGGACTGGCATAATATGATGTTTAGTCCATCTAATCATAAATTGGATACTTATGCTACACTCAAGTGGGAGTATCGTCTTGAAAAGTACCTGACATATAATTTGCCTAAGCCAGAACGTGTGCTTATTACAAAACTTCGAATAAGCAATCACACATTAGAAATCGAATCTGGCAGATACCAAAAACCAATTATTCCAAGAGAATTGCGTACTTGCCAGTACTGTGTGGGCTCTGTTGGAGATGAAATTCATTTTGTAATGTGCTGCTCCAACAATGCAGATCTCAGACATTCCCTATTCCGGGATTTATCCATCGATGTTCCGAACTCTATGTATCATATCCAAAAGATATTCACTAAACTTCCACAATGTGACACATTTAAGACCACCAAACTCTTCGCAAAATTTATTTCTGAGAGTTTTAACAGGAGAAGTCCTTCCAGGTAATAGCACTGGCTGTTAGGTATCTTGTTACTCAGGTTTTCACTTTGTATTACTATTTCTTGTAGTACACTGAACTATTGTGTTTGATATGGTTTCTCGGCCATAACCAATGTGAATTGTGTTAGTGCCAATAAAGAATTGAATTGAATTGAAATATCGTAGCTCAGGGAAAAATGATGGGGTATAGGTTCAACCTGAGAAATTCACACACGTTCATTGTGATATGGGTTGTTTGGATTTGTTTTTCCCGTCTCGTCATTTAGAACACGATGGGAAGGGTTTCGAAGCGAAACGGTGAAATTTTTGGAAAGTACCGGGTAGGCCTGTATGCTCATATAGCTCCATACTGGCTATATGGGGGTATAGGTTCAACCTGGGAAATTCACACACGTTCATTGTGATATGGGTTGTTGGATTTGTTTTTCACGTCTCGTCATTTAGAACACGATGGGAAGGGTTTCGAAGCGAAACGGTGAAATTTTTGGAAAAAGTTCACCGAGGCCCGGGTAAGCCCATAGTCTATGCCTATGGGGTATAGGTCCAAACGGGGTGGACGTTTTGGGATCTAGGTGAGCCCCTAATGATCCTATGGTGTCGTATGAGGTCTTATTTTGAAGCTCTCGTAGAGGAGCATCCGACTGGACTAATGGTTCGTCCGTGTTCAATAGTCTGCGCATGCGCAGTCTGGCCGTAGTATAGAAAGCAGGCATTTTGGGGGGTGTGTTTGGGGTAGAGATGGACCGCTATGGGTTCGAATGGGTCGTGGAAGGTGTCAAAGTGAAGCTTGTGTGGGGTAGAGTCAGAATGGCGTGTTTTTAAGTGCAAGTCGCGTCAATCTGCGCATGCGCAGTTGGTTGTAGTAAGTAAAGTGGCCATTTTGGGGCAGTGCAGAAAGGTATTTGGGGTAGAAATGGCCCATCCTTGGTCCGAATGCGTCCTGGAAGGTGTCATGTTTTATGTCCCGCCAGAATCCCCGATGATGCCAGAGAGCCATACGCTCTGTGTCGTCCGAGAGTGCAAGTCTGTTTCGTAGACATACATTTACATTGACCACTTTGGCGTTGTAATCTTCAGAGAGATTCGAAGCCAATCGAGGCAGAAGTTGACAAATAATAACAAACTGAACATTCGCACTGGTTAACAAACATGTGGCGAATGAAATTATATCCCTCGCTAAAGTGTCAGGGTCGGGTGATTTGCACAGGTCGTTCCCCCCTAACTGTAATAACACGGCATTAGGCTCGTAACATGTTAACGGGGTGAGATAATTTTGAAGAGACTTTGGCCCTGGCCTAACCGTAAGTAGTATAGTCTCCGCATCTGAACCCCCCTTTTTCAGGGAGATAACTCTTGGGGAGATGACGGGGAGTTCCGACAGGGGGCGCCACCAGCTCAAGAGACCAAAAACTACCTCCAACACAAGAGAGCTCCCTGACTCGATCGGGTGTGACCTTGGAGCGGGGAGGGTCGAAAAAAATACCTGAAACCATGGGAAGGAAGACTTATAGTAATAAACATAAGCTATAGGTGTTGGACGATGTTATTAGGACGAGTCTAGCATCCGTGCGACCCCAGGGTCGAGCGTTTATTGTCCAGTATATCTCCGCAAAAAATAAACAAACAAAAAGGGGATTCCCCTTTGGCATCGATGGTGCTGCCCTCTAGAGGCATACGGGGGGGGTGGTCATTTTTTCTTGCATGTTACTATGGGTTGTTTGGTCTTGTTTTTCTCGTCTCGCCACGAAAAACACGATGGGAAGGGTCTCGGAGCGAATCGGTGAAATTTTTGGGAAAAGTCACCGAGGTCTGTATATAGGCCCATATAGTCCCATACTGGCTATATGGGGGTATAGGTCCAACCTGGGTAATTTTATGTGGGTGTTACTATGGGTTGTGGGGTCTCGTTTTTCTCTTCTCGCCAAGAAAATCACGATGGGGAGGGTCTCGAAGGTAAGCGGTGACATTTTTGGAAAAGTACCGGGTAGGTCTATATAGCTCCATACTGGCTATGGGGGGGGGGGGGGGGGGTCAATTTTTTTCGTGGGCTTTACTATGGTGGGTTGTGGGGTCTTGTTTTTCACGTTTCGTCAAGAAAATCACAATGGAAAGGGTCCCGCAGCGAAACGGTGAAATTTTTGGAAAAAGTTCACCGAGGCCTGGGTAGGCCCATAGGCTGGCTATGGGAGGTATAGGTCCAGCCTGGGAAATTCACACACGTTCATTGTGATATTATATGGGTTGTGGGGTCTTGTTTTTCTCGTCTCGTCATTTCGAACACGATGGGAAGGGTCCCCGAGCGAAACGGTGATATTTTTGGAAAACTACCGGGTATGACTGGGTGTACAGGCTCATATCGTAGCTCAGGGAAAAATGATGGAGTATAGGTTCAACCTGGGAAATTCACACACGTTCATTGTGATATGGGTTGTTTGGATTTGTTTTTCTCGTCTCGTCATTTAGAACACGATGGGAAGGGTTTCGAAGCGAAACGGTGACATACGGGGTGGACGTTTTGGGGTCTAGGTGAGCCCCTAATGATCCTATGGTGTCGTATGAGGTCTTATTTTGAAGCTCTCGTAGAGGAGCATCCGACTGGACTAATGGTTCGTCCGTTTTCAATAGTCTGCGCATGCGCAGTCTGGCCGTAGTATAGAAAGCAGACATTTTGGGGGGTATGTGGGGGTGTGTTTGGGGTAGAGATGGACCGCTATGGGTTCGAATGGGTCGTGGAAGGTGTCAAAGTGAAGCTTGTGTGGGGTGGAGTCAGAATGGCGTGTTTTTAAGTGTAAGTCGCGTCAATCTGCGCATGCGCAGTTGGTTGTAGTAAGTAAAGTGGCCATTTTGGGGCAGTACAGGAAGGTATTTGGGGTAGAAATGGACCATCCTTGGTCCGAATGCGTCCTGCAAGGTGTCATGTTGCAGCTCCCGGGGTGTAGACCCCGATTTGAGGGATGTCCATATCATCTGTGACGTCATCGGTGACGTCATCAGTACGAGTAGTAGCGAAAGTGGACATTTTGGGGCAGTGAAGGAAGGTATTTGGGGTAGAGATGGACCATCCTTGGTCCGAATGCGTCCTGGAAGGTGTCATTTTGTAGCTCTCGGGACGAGTAGTAGCGAAAGTGGACATTTTGGAGCAGTGAAGGAAGGTATTTGGGGTACAGATGGACCATCCTTGGTCCGAATGCGTCCTGGGAGGTGTCATTTTGTAGCTCTCGGGGTGTACATCCCGATTTGAGGGGGTGTACATCCCGATTTGAGGGATGTTCACATCATCTGTGACGACATTGGTGACGTCATCAGTAGGAGTAGTAGCCAAAGTGGGCATTTTGGGGCAGTGAAAGAAGGTATTTGGGGTAGAGATGGACCATCCTTGGTCCGATTGTGTCGTAGGAGGTGTCATGTTGTAGCTCTCGGGGTGTACATCCCGATTTGAGGGATGTTCACGTCATCGGTGACGTCATCAGTAGGAGTAGTAGCCAAAGTGGGCGTTTTGGGAGGTGTGTGGAGGTGTGTTTGGGGTAGAGAGGGACCATCCTTGGTCCGAATGCGTCGTGGGAGGTGTCATGTTGTAGCTCTCGGGGTATAGACCCCGATTTGAGGGATGTCCGCGTCATCTGTGACATCATCGGTGACGTCATCAATACTGTGGTGCACCCTGTACCCTATGTATACATACTCTGTTCAAATCCATGTACATACTCTCTGCCCATGTCGCTATATAGCTGGAATATTGCGGAATGCGACGTTAAACCTTAATTCTCTCCCTCTCTCTCTCTCTCTCTCTCTCACTCTCTCTCTCTCTCTCTCAATGAACATGTACTCTTTACAATGTCGCATGTAGACCGGTGAGAGAACAACAAGGATGACAGGTCAATCAGTTTATTTTCCCCTCCAGTACATCATACCCAAGCTGGGGGTGCCGCGTGGGTATGTTTACAATACAAGTAGCCTTTTGTCCAATCAGAGGCCGCCATTTGCATCTGTCATATTCGTTCCTGTCCGTTAGATGTATTATCGGCTGTTCTTGTCCAATCATAAGTCGCCATTTCAGAAAGTTTCATCTTCGGCCATGTTCGCTCTGAACCGTTTGTTCTAAACGTCGTCAGGGAGGCCAGGGTACCGTTGAGGCAACATATCGTCAAATAGTTGTTTGCGCATTCTGAGTATTTATCAGTGCATGGGTGAATACATTCACCCGATGGGAAGATTCCGTAATTTGGTCACGAAGAACGTAACATTGATGACCCTCTCTACCTCCCATTGCAAGTTGGGGCGCTGTTCATAGGCCCATCCCAAGACATCCAATTGTTCCACTTGGTCCAGCATCATCTCTAGCGACGCCCGGTTAATGATGGTAAACGGTTGGTCAAATACCCGGATGTTACTGCTCGGGTTAAACTATCGGACCTGATCTGTCTCCTTATGCTGCAGCACATAACCAAACGCCAGATTTAATTTGAAGGACGTAGCTTGGTCATTGAATATGGCTTCCACGTAGCTGCGTAGACGGGCGAGGTTGGTCAGCCGGAAATTGTAGACATCTTGAATAGGGCGATGACGGTGGAAACAGTGCCGTATCATGGGCCAATGGCGCCGATAGATGTCACTCACTGGATGGGCGTCCTGTAAGACATCGCTGGGAACATCCACCGCATCTTCCACAAAATGTTCGTTGTTGTCGTATGACTGGGAACAGTAATGCTAGAGACCGGCTGGATATCTAGGCTCTTCTGAACTGTAGGTATAGGCGGGCTCTCCGTGTTCGCATCACCAGTGACATTCGTCTCCCCGGGCTCAACTTCCCTAGGGCAGAAGAGTTGATCACATTCTTAGCATGGACGCTTGGGTGGCCCATGAATTGAACGTTCATGGCGCTGTAAATGATCTGGGCGCTGAAACGACAGTGTACATATCGTACAGCTATATCGGGCGGTTCCATCGTGCTTGGTAGCCTCATGGCGGCGCAAGTCGTGCCGCGGAGTGAATGATTCGAGCACGTAGTACAAGTGAACATCTTGGTGATTGACAGAGTGTCTGATGAAACGATCAGGCCGTTTCCCTTTTATAGCAAGCTAGCTGTTGATCTATTTTAGCACACTCAGTTCAACTACCCCAAGTCGAGGACCGAGATGTACTGGTGTACGACTGAGCCGCATTGCGCGCGCGCGCGCGCGCGTGTGTGTGTGTGTGTGTGTGGGCAGTGGGTTTTACATCCGGGACTTTGTCAGTATCCGGGTTTCCCAGTGGCTTCTTCCATCCGGGTACTGTGGTTTTACATCCGGGTCTTCATCTTACATCCGGGTTTTCCCATGTTTACTGTCACGTGACCGGAACCGGAAGTTGTCACAAGACAGGGGTGTGTGCTTGCGTATGAGTGTACGCATGTGTGTGTGTTTGTGCGTGTGCGTGCATGTGCGTGTGTGTGTTTATGCGTCTGTGAGTATGTGTGTCTGTGCTTGCGTGTGTGTTTGTGTACGCGCGTGTGCGTGTGTGTATATGCATGTGTGTGTTTGCGTCAGTGTGTGTGCTTGCGTGTACGCCAGTGTGTGTGTACATGAACCCGGATGTACCCGGATGTAAAAGTCCCGGATGTAAAAGTGCCCGGATATTCACGAATGTTCCACCATGCCGGATTTCTATCAGGCCCAGGTCCAGGAGCTCTCATGTCCTGCATGTGAATAGTCAGTCATAATGTGTGTGTGTGTATGCATGTATGCGTCTGTGTGTATGCATCTGTGTGTGTGTGTGTACGTGTGTATGTGTGTGTGTGTGTCTGTGTGCGCGTGTGTGTATGTGTGCTTGCGTGTGTGTACGCGTGTGTGTGTGTGCTTGCTTGTGTGTACGCGTGTGCGTGTATGTGCAAGCAAGTGTGTGTGTGTACGCGTGTGTGTGTATGTGCATGTGTGTGTGTGTGTGTATGCATGTGTGTGTGTAAGCGCCTGTGTGTGCTTGCGAGTGCGTGTATGCGTGTGTGTATGCGTGCGTGTGTGTATGTATATGTGTACTTGAGTGTGCACGCGTGTGCGTGTATGCGTCTGTGTGTATGTGTGTGCGTGTGCGTGCCTGTACATGCATGCGTATGCCTGTATGTGTGTGTATGCGTCTGTGTGTATGCAACCACCACCACCACCATCGGGTGTTGACGCCCATCACCACCACCACCACCACCACCACACACCACCACACCACCACCACCACACACCACCACTGGGCACACACGCCCTGGTGTACCCTATGGGTTGTTACTCCATGTAAGGGTGCACGAGAATTCTCTGTGTTATTATATACAGTGGATTTTCGTGACTGGTGGTTCCAGGTCTCCCTGCGTGGGATCATACATTATATTGAAACATGTACATGTAACAGCTATGGTTGGAAATATTATCAGGTCCATTGTCCCTTGTAAGACGACAGTGTTAAAACGACACTTCATAAGATATGTATATTTTCTACACGACACACTAAAAACGACACTTTCATTGAGTTATATATTGTACGCATGGTTGAAAATATTACCAGGGGCATTGTCACTTGTACGACGACAGTGTTAAAACGACACTTCATAAGATATGTATATTTCCTACAGCGACACACTAAAACGACACTTTCATTGAATTATATATTGTAAGCATGTTTGAAAATATTACCAGGGGCATTGTTACTTGTATGACGACAGTGTTAAAACGACACTTCATAAGATATGTATATTTTCTACAGCGACACTCTGAAAACGACACTTTGATTAAATCATGTGACAGCAATGGTCTGTGTTATTATATACAGGTGATCAAACTTTCTACAGCGACACTGTAAAAACGACAGTTTCATTGAACCGTTAACAGTGAGGGTTGAAAATGTTATCGGTCTATTCTCAGTTCCAAGACGACAGTGTTAAAATGACACTTCATAAGATATGTTTATTTTCTACAGCGACACTCTGAAAACGACACTTTGATTAAATCATGTGACAGCAATGCTCTGTGTTGTTATATACCTGTGTTGTTATATACCGATCTTCCTGATTGGTGGAGGTCTCCCTGTGTGAAATCATACATGTACATGTATGTGGTATGTGGGTTTTTCTAAAGACGAGACTTTTCATTGAAACATGTACATGTAACAGCTATGGTTGGAAATATTAATCGCACCATTCTCCCTATTAAGACGACAGTGTTAAAACGACACATATGGGTGAGCAGAACTATTCTCCTGCCAGAGCTACAGTCTGGGAAATGACATTTCATACGATATGTATATTTTCTACAGCGACACACTAAAAACGACACTTTCATTGAATTAGATATTGTAAGCATGGTTGAAAATATTACCAGGGGCATTGTTACTTGTACGACGACAGTGTTAAAACGACACTTCATAAGATATGTATATTTTCTACAGCGACATACTAAAAACGACACTTTCATTGAATTATATGTTGTAAGCATGGTTGAAAATATTACCAGGGGCATTGTCACTTGTATGACGACAGTGTTAAAACGACACTTCATAAGATATGTATATTTTCTACAGCGAGACACTGGAAACAACAGTTTGATTAAATCATGTGACAGCAATGGTCTGTGTTATTATATACAGTTGATCAAACTTTCTACAGCGACACTGTAAAAACGACAGTTTCATTGAACTGTTAAAAGTGAGGGTTGGGAATGTTATCAGGTCTATTCTCACTTCCAAGACGACAGTGTTAAAACGACACTTCATAAGATATGTATATTTTCTACAGCGAGACACTGGAAACAACAGTTTGATTAAATCATGTGACAGCAATGCTCTGTGTTATACATGTATACTGATCTTCCTGACTGGTGGAGGTCTCCCTGTGTGAATGATACATGTACTTGTGAATTTTTCTAAAGATGACACTTTTCATTGAAACATGTACATGCAACAGCTATGATTGGAAATATTATGTGGACCATTGTCCCTTGTAAGACGACAGTGTTAAAACGGCACATGTCTGGGAGCATGACTATTGTCCTGCCAGAGCGACAGTCTGGGAAACGACACTTCATAAGATATATATATTTTCTACAGCGACACTATGAAAACAACACTTTCATTGAATTAAATATTGTAAGTATGGTTGAAAATATTACCAGGTCTATTCTCACTTCCAAGACGACAGTGTTAAAACGACATATATGAGGGAGCAGGAATATTCTCCTGCCAGAGCGACAGTCTGGGAAACGACACTTCATAAGATATGTATATTTTCTACAGCGACACACTAAAAACGACACTTTCATTGAATTATATACTGTAAGCATGGTTGAAAATATTACCAGGGGCATTGTCACTTGTATGACGACAGTGTTAAAACGACACTTCATAAGCTATGTATATTTTCTACAGCGACACACTAAAACGACACTTTCATTGAATTATATATTGTAAGCATGGTTGAAAATATTACCAGGGGCATTTGTCACTTGTATGACGACAGTGTTAAAACGACACTTCATAAGATATGTATATTTTCTACAGCGACATTCTGAAAACGACACTTTGATTAAATCATGTGACAGCAATGGTCTGTGTTATTATATACAGTTGATCAAACTTTCTACAGCGACACTGTAAAAACGACAGTTTCATTGAACTGTTAAAAGTGAGGGTTGGGAATGTTATCAGGTCTATTCTCACTTCCAAGACGACAGTGTTAAAAACGACACTTCATAAGATATGTATATTTTCTACAGCGACACTCTGAAAACGACAGTTTGATTAAATCATGTGACAGCAATGTTTAGTGTTGTTATATACCGATCTTCCTGATTGGTGGAGGTCTCCCTGTGTGAAATCATACATGTACATGTATGTGGGTTTTTCTAAAGACGAGACTTTTCATTGAAACATGTACATGTAACAGCTATGGTTGGAAATATTAATCGCACCATTCTCCCTATTAAGACGACAGTGTTAAAACGACACATATGGGTGAGCAGAACTATTCTCCTGCCAGAGCGACAGTCTGGGAAATGACATTTCATACGATATGTATATTTTCTACAGCGACACACTAAAAACGACACTTTCATTGAATTAGATATTGTAAGCATGGTTGAAAATATTACCAGGGGCATTGTTACTTGTACGACGACAGTGTTAAAACGACACTTCATAAGATATGTATATTTTCTACAGCGACATACTAAAAACGACACTTTCATTGAATTATATGTTGTAAGCATGGTTGAAAATATTACCAGGGGCATTGTCACTTGTATGACGACAGTGTTAAAACGACACTTCATAAGATATGTATATTTTCTACAGCGAGACACTGGAAACAACAGTTTGATTAAATCATGTGACAGCAATGGTCTGTGTTATTATATACAGTTGATCAAACTTTCTACAGCGACACTGTAAAAACGACAGTTTCATTGAACTGTTAAAAGTGAGGGTTGGGAATGTTATCAGGTCTATTCTCACTTCCAAGACGACAGTGTTAAAACGACACTTCATAAGATATGTATATTTTCTACAGCGAGACACTGGAAACAACAGTTTGATTAAATCATGTGACAGCAATGCTCTGTGTTATACATGTATACTGATCTTCCTGACTGGTGGAGGTCTCCCTGTGTGAATGATACATGTACTTGTGAATTTTTCTAAAGATGACACTTTTCATTGAAACATGTACATGCAACAGCTATGATTGGAAATATTATGTGGACCATTGTCCCTTGTAAGACGACAGTGTTAAAACGGCACATGTCTGGGAGCAGGACTATTGTCCTGCCAGAGCGACAGTCTGGGAAACGACACTTCATAAGATATGTATATTTTCTACAGCGACACTATGAAAACGACACTTTCATTGAATTAAATATTGTAAGTATGGTTGAAAATATTACCAGGTCTATTCTCACTTCCAAGACGACAGTGTTAAAACGACATATATGAGGGGGCAGGAATATTCTCCTGCCAGAGCGACAGTCTGGGAAACGACACTTCATAAGATATGTATATTTTCTACAGCGACACACTAAAAACGACACTTTCATTGAATTATATATTGTAAGCATGGTTGAAAATATTACCAGGGGCATTGTCACTTGTATGACGACAGTGTTAAAACGACACTTCATAAGATATGTATATTTTCTACAGCGACACACTAAAAACGACACTTTCATTGAATTATATATTGTAAGCATGGTTGAAAATATTACCAGGGGCATTGTCACTTGTATGACGACAGTGTTAAAACGACACTTCATAAGATATGTATATTTTCTACAGCGACACTCTGAAAACGACACTTTGATTAAATCATGTGACAGCAATGATCTGTGTTATTATATACAGTTGATCAAACTTTCTACAGCGACACTGTAAAAACGACAGTTTCATTGAACTGTTAAAAGTGAGGGTTGGAAATGTTATCAGGTCTATTCTCACTTCCAAGACAGTGTTAAAAACGACACTTCATAAGATATGTATATTTTCTACAGCGACACTCTGAAAACGACAGTTTGATTAAATCATGTGACAGCAATGTTTAGTGTTGTTATATACCGATCTTCCTGATTGGTGGAGGTCTCCCTGTGGGAAATCATGCATGTACTTGTATATGAATTTTTCTAAAGAAGACACTTTTCATTGAAACATGTACATGTAACAGCTATTGTTGAAAATATTATGCGGACCATTTTTCCTTGTAAGACGACAGTGTTAAAACGACACATGTGGGGGAGCAATACTATTCTCCTGCCAGGGCATCAGTCTGTCAAACTATTTGCCCTCCGTAACTCTGCTTTGACACTCGACTTCACGTACATTCCTCCCTAACACCACTTTGACACTCCACTTCCCATTTGTCCCCAACTCCGCTTTGACACTCGAATTCACATACATACCTCCCTAACCCCGACTAGACAAACTACAGACTTAGGCGGAGAAATATATTTTGTATAGCTGAAACGAACCTGAACTTGATAGTATGAAAGTTACCTAACCCTAAGTCCTAAACCCGCTTTGACACTCGACTTCACGTACATCCATCCCTAACACGACTTTGACAGTCAACTTCATATACATTCCTCCCTAACACCGCTTTGACACTCGAATTCACATACATTCCTCCCTAACCCCGATTTGACAAACTACAGAGTTCGGTGGAGAAATAATTTTTTTATAGCTGAAACGAACCTGAACTTGATAGTATGAAAGTTACCTAACCCTAAGTCCTACACCCGCTTTGACACTCAACTTCATGTACAGTCCTCC
Organism: Hanleya hanleyi; assembly: GCA_036873755.1. Lineage (NCBI taxonomy): Eukaryota > Metazoa > Mollusca > Polyplacophora > Lepidopleurida > Hanleyidae > Hanleya > Hanleya hanleyi. Next base: position 197,445 of record JAVTVY010045897.1, read on the forward strand.
CTAACACCACTTTGACACTCGGCTATTCGTACATTCCTCCCTAACACCACTTTGACACTCGTCTCCACATACAAGCCTCCCTAACCCTGCTTTGACACTCGACTTCACGTACATTCCTCCCTAACACCACTTTGACACTCAACTTCAAGTACATTTGTCCCTAACTCCCGCTTTGACACTCGAATTCACATACATTCCTCCCTAACCCCGACTAGAGAAACTACACTTTGGTGGAGAAATAATTTTTTTTATAGCTGAAACGAACCTGAACTTGATAGTATGAAAGTTACCTAACCCTAAGTCCTAAACCCGCTTTGACACTCGACTTCAGGTACAATCCTCCCTAACACCGCTTTGAAACTCGGCTACACGTACATTCCTCCCTAACACCGCTTTGACACTCGTCTTCACATACAAGCCTCCCTAACCCTGCTTTGACACTCGACTTCACGTACATTCCTCCCTAACACTGCTTTGACACTCGACTTCACGTACATCTGTCCCTAACACCGCTTTCACACTCAACTTCCCATACATTCATCCCTAACACGACTTTGACAGTCAACTTCATATACATTTCTCCCTAACACCGCTTTGACACTCGAATTCACATACATTCCTCCCTAACCCCGATTTGACAAACTACAGAGTTCGGTGGAGAAATAAGTTTTTTATAGCTAAAACGAACCTGAACTTGATAGTATGAAAGTTACCTAACCCTAAGTCCTAAACCCGCTTTGACACTCGACTTCAGGTACAATCCTCCCTAACACCGCTTTGACACTCGGCTACACGTACATTCCTCCCTAACACCGCTTTGACACTCGTCTTCACATACAAGCCTCCCTAACCCTGCTTTGACACTCGACTTCACGTACATTCCTCCCTAACACTGCTTTGACACTCGACTTCACATACATCTGTCCCTAACACCGCTTTCACACTCAACTTCCCATACATTCATCCCTAACACGACTTTGACAGTCAACTTCATATACATTCCTCCCTAACACCGCTTCGACACTCGAATTCACATACATTCCTCCCTAACCCCGATTTGACAAACTACAGAGTTCGGTGGAGAAATAAGTTTTTTATAGCTGAAACGAACCTGAACTTGATAGTATGAAAGTTACCTAACCCTAAGTCCTAAACCCGCTTTGACACTCGACTTCACGTACAGTCCTCCCTAACACCGCTTTGACACTCGGCTACATGTACATTCCAATCCTAACACCGCTTTGACACTCGTCTTCACATACAAGCCTCTCTAACCCTGCTTTGACACTCGACTTCACGAACATTCCTCCCTAACACCGCTTTGACACTCAACTTCAGATACATTTGTCCCTAACACCGCTTTGACACTCAAATTCATGTATATTCCTCCCTCACCCCGATTTGACAAACTACAGAGTTCGGTGGAGAAATAAGTTGTTTATAGCTGAAACGAACCTGAACTTGATAGTATGAAAGTTACCTAACCCTAAGTCCTTAACCCGCTTTGACACTCGACTTCACGTACAGTCCTCCCTAACACCGCTTTGACACTCGGCTACACGTACATTCCTCCCTAACACCGATTTGACATTCGTCTTCACATACAACCCTCCCTAACCTTGCTTTGACACTCGACTTCACGTACATTCCTCCCTAACACCACTTTGACACTCAACTTCACGTACATTCCTTCCTAACTCCGCTTTGACTCTTGACTTCATGTACCTTTCTCAACATGATAGTTACGAAACGTACCTAACCCGAAATGTCATCCTGATTCCTCCCTAACCCCACTTTGACAGCGGACTTCACATACATTCCTCCCTAACACTGGTTTGACACTCGACTTATTTCATTTTGATAGCTGAAATGAACCTGACCCTAACCCCTATCCTGATTCCTCCCTAACACCGCTTTGACACTCGACTTGATGTACATTGACTTGATGTACATTGCTCCCTAACACCAGTTTGACTCCTGACTTCACGTACCTTCTTCCCTAACAGCGCTTTCACACTTTTCACATACATTTTTCCCCAACACCGCTTTGACACTCCAGTTGAAGTACATTCCCTTCTAACACCGCTTTCACAGTCAACTTGACGTACCTTCTTGACTAACACCACTCTGACACTTTACATGTACATTCCTCCTTAACACTGCTTTAACCGTCAACTTGATGTACATTCCTCCATACACTGGCTTTGACACTGAAGTTGAAGCACATCATTCTCCCAGTATGTTTCAACATTTCATCTGAGGTACACTTTGGTGGAGAAATTATTTGATTTTGATTGCTGAAATGACCATGAATGTAAAAGTTACTAATGATACATAACCCTAAGTCCTATCCCAATTTGACACTAGACTTCACGTTCACTGCTCTCCAACACTGCTTTGACAGTTGACTTCACATACATTTCTGCCCGACACCGCTTTGACACACGACTTGAGGAACATGTGTAATGTTCCTGTTTGTTTGATTTCTACGTTAGTTAAGTTGATGTGATACATGTAAGCCATTCAGGTTCTGTAAGTTAGTAATAAGTTGAAACTTCATTTGCAGTTGAAAAGTGCAAAGCTGAAATTGTGTACATATGTTTTATTGCTTCTTTTCAGAACTTACATTGGTGATGGTGGTGTGCAATATCTCTGTTTTTACCGGTCCATCATTTTGAAAGGGTTGAAAGAAATATGGCATATTGAAGTTCACATGTGCAAACACAACGTGAATAGACACATCATTTACACATACAAGTTGATAGGCAGACAAGATGGCTAAATTGAAGATTTTTGTCCTCATCCTTTTGACTGCATCCTTGATTATAAATTTTACATCTGTGGAGGATCTTTGAAAAGAAATATGGGATTATATTTCTGAAAGAATGAAAGTGCCATGCATAATTTTGACTGGCAGCAATGTTTGGAGAGGTGAAATGCAGCCCAGAGTTTGGCAATATTTGACACCTCGATTATTGCTCTGGGATCCTTTGACTCAGTATTCTTGGATACAGGAGAAGATATACTGCCCACATGATGGAAGCGAACTCCATATTATAACCCTTTTTGATGTTGAAGTACAGGTACATTACTGCCTTAACGTTACTTTATTAATGGAATAGACCTGCATGCAGGTTTGAAAGCATACAAAAATGTTTAGTGTTTTGAAATAAAAAAAATATGGCAGTGGAGTATTCCATGAAGTAAGAGGGTTGCAGCCAGCAATGAGCACTGCCTCAGGGGATATTGTATGGGTGCTCCAATGTTAAAATGTAAGAATAGAGTTTTTGGTTTAGCTGAAATGCACATGGACATGTTTATACATACAAAGTTTCCTTAAGTTGTCAGTGGATGATTATGAAAGCCGCTACACATGTTTTTTTTTTATCACTGAAGGATGAACGTGTGTTATTTGTGAGATTAAATATTAATACTGGAATAAAACTAGATTGACAGTCCATTTGACAGTATGTTATTTCATTTAGTGTAAATATGGGTGGAATGTACATGTATCGTCATCTGGGATATAAATTAAGCCTGACAAAATATTTGAGAGTATAGCTGCTATATTCCATTTAATGTGAGTGCCCATACACTGTGCCATCATGGAAAGCATAGAGAAATAATGTCGTTTATAGACTGTCGCTTTATGAAACATACATATCTGATGAAGTGTCGCTTTAAAAAATATACATCGCTTTCAAAGTGTCGTTTTTAGACTGTCGTCATCTTACAAGTAAGAATGGCCCTGACCATATTTCTAAGCATGGCTGTATGATTCAGTGAAAGTGTCGTTATACAGTGTCGTTGTGGGAGGAGAATAGTCCTGGTACCTCACATGTGTCGTTTTAACACTGTCGTCTTATGGAGCATCCATACACTGTGCCATCATGGAAAGCATAGTGTCGTTTTACAGTGTCGTTCTAGAAAATCGTTGTGGAAGGAGAATAGTCCTGGTACCTCACATGCGTCGTTTTAACACTGTCGTCTTATGGAAAGGGGTAATGCCCCTGTCGAGAAAAACTACATAATATACATATCTTTCAAACTGTCATCTTTCAAGGTGAGTGTCCACACACTGTGCCATCATGGAAAGTATACAGAAATAATATCATTTTTAGACTGTTGCTTTATGAAATATAAATATCTGATGAAGTGTCGTTTATAGACTGTCGCTTTATGAAATAAACATATCTGATGAAGTGTCGCTTTTAGACTGTCGCTTTAAAAATATACATCGCCTTCAAAGTGTCGTTTTTAGACTATGGTTCTTCTCTTACAAGTAAGAATGGCCCTAACAATATTTCTAAGCCTGGCTAGATGATTCAGTGAATGTGTCGTTTTAGAGTGTCGTTATAGAAAATCGTTCTGGGAGGAGAATAGTCCTGGTACATGTACCTTACATGTGTCGTTTTAACACTGTCGTCTTATGGAAGGGGGTAATGCCCCTATCGAGACAAACTACATAATATACATATCTTTCAAAGTGTCGTTTTTACACTGTCGCCTTACAAAGAGGGGTAATTAATAGCCCAATCTCGTGCTCCCTTACATGGAGTATGGACCGAATGATTGGATGGAGGGAGGGAGGTAGGAATGATTGGATGGAGGGAGGGAGGTAGGAATGATTGGATGGACTGAGGGAGGAATGATTGGATGGAGGGAGGATGGAATGATTGGATGGAGGGATGAAGGAATGATTGGATGGAGGGATGAAAGAATGATTGGATGGACTGAGGGAGGTAGGAATGATTGGATGGAGGGAGGGAGGTAGGAATGATTGGATGGACTGAGGGAGTAAGGAATGATTGGATGGAGGGAGGAAGGAATGATTGGATGGAGGGAGGAAGGAATGATTGGATGGAGGGATGAAGGAATGATTGGATGGAGGGATGAAGAAATGATTGGATGGACTGAGGGAGGTAGCAATGATTAGATGGAGGGAGGGAGGTAGGAATGATTGGATGGAGGGAGGGAGGTAGGAATGATTAGATGGAGGGAGGGAGAAAGGAATGATTAGATGGAGGGAGGGAGAAAGGAATGATTAGATGGAGGGAGGAAGGAATGATTGGATGGAGCGATGAAGGAATGATGGGATGAAGGAATGATTGGATGAACTAAGGGAGGTAGGAATGATTGGATGGAGGGAGGGAGGTAGGAATGATTGGATGGAGGGAGGGAGGTAGGAATGATTGGATGGACTGAGGGAGGAATGATTGGATGGAGGGAGGATGGAATGATTGGATGGAGGGATGAAGGAATGATTGGATGGAGGGATGAAAGAATGATTGGATGGACTGAGGGAGGTAGGAATGATTGGATGGAGGGAGGGAGGTAGGAATGATTGGATGGACTGAGGGAGTAAGGAATGATTGGATGGAGGGAGGAAGGAATGATTGGATGGAGGGAGGAAGGAATGATTGGATGGAGGGATGAAGGAATGATTGGATGGAGGGATGCAGAAATGATTGGATGGACTGAGGGAGGTAGGAATGATTAGATGGAGGGAGGGAGGTAGGAATGATTAGATGGAGGGAGGGAGGTAGGAATGATTAGATGGAGGGAGGGAGAAAGGAATGATTAGATGGAGGGAGGGAGAAAGGAATGATTAGATGGAGGGAGGTTAGAAGGAATGATTAGCTGGAGGGAAGGCAGGAAGGAATGATTAGCTGGAAAGAGGGGGGTAGGCATGATTAGATGGAGGGAGGGAGAAAGGAATGATTATATGGAGGGAGGGAGGTAGGAATGATTAGATGGAGGGAGGGAGAAAGGAATGATTAGATGGAGGGAGGGAGAAAGGAATGATTAGATGGAGGGAGGGAGAAAGGAATGATTAGTTGGAGGGAGGGAGAAAGGAATGATTAGATGGAGGGAGGGAGGAAGGAATGATTAGCTGGAGGGAGGGAGAAAGGAATGATTAGATGGAGGTAGGGGGGTAGGCATGATTAGAAGGAGGGAGGGAGAAAGAAATGATTAGATGGAGGGAGGGAGAAAGGAAAGATTAGATGGAGGGAGGTAGGAATGATTAGATGGAGGGAGGGAGAAATGAATGATTAGATGGAGGGAGGGAGAAAGGAATGATTATATGGGGGAGTGAGAAAGATGATTAGATGGAGGGAGGAAGGAATGATTGGATGGAGGGAGGAAGGTAGGAATGATTGGATGGAGGGATGAAGGAATGATTGGATGGACTGACGGAGGTAGGAATGACTAGATGGAGGGAGGGAGGTACGAATGATTAGATGGACGGAGGGAGGTAGGAATGATTAGATGGAGGGAGGGAGGTAGGAATGATTAGATGGAGGGAGGGAGGAAGGAATGATTAGCTGGAGGTAGGGGGGTAGGCATGATTAGATGGAGGGAGGGAGAAAGGAATGACTAGATGGAGGGAGGGAGAAAGGGATGATTAGACCGTGGGAGGGAGGAATGAATGATTGGATGGACTGAGAGAGGAAGGAATGATTAGACGGAGGGTGGGGGGGGGGGAGAAAGGAATGATTAGATGGAGGGAGGGAGAAAGGGGTGATTAGATGGAGGGAGGAAGGAATGATTGGATGGAGCGATGAAGGAATGATGGGATGAAGGAATGATTGGATGAACTAAGGGAGGTATGAATGATTGGATGGAGGGAGGGAGGTAGGAATGATTGGATGGAGGGAGGGAGGTAGGAATGATTGGATGGACTGAGGGAGGAATGATTGGATGGAGGGAGGATGGAATGATTGGATGGAGGGATGAAGGAATGATTGGATGGAGGGATGAAAGAATGATTGGATGGACCGAGGGAGGTAGGAATGATTGGATGGAGGGAGGGAGGTAGGAATGATTGGATGGACTGAGGGAGTAAGGAATGATTGGATGGAGGGAGGAAGGAATGATTGGATGGAGGGAGGAAGGAATGATTGGATGGAGGGATGAAGGAATGATTGGATGGAGGGATGCAGAAATGATTGGATGGACTGAGGGAGGTAGGAATGATTAGATGGAGGGAGGGAGGTAGGAATGATTAGATGGAGGGAGGGAGGTAGGAATGATTAGATGGAGGGAGGGAGAAAGGAATGATTAGATGGAGGGAGGGAGAAAGGAATGATTAGATGGAGGGAGGTTAGAAGGAATGATTAGCTGGAGGGAAGGCAGGAAGGAATGATTAGCTGGAAAGAGGGGGGTAGGCATGATTAGATGGAGGGAGGGAGAAAGGAATGATTATATGGAGGGAGGGAGGTAGGAATGATTAGATGGAGGGAGGGAGAAAGGAATGATTAGATGGAGGGAGGGAGAAAGGAATGATTAGATGGAGGGAGGGAGAAAGGAATGATTAGTTGGAAGGAGGGAGAAAGGAATGATTAGATGGAGGGAGGGAGGAAGGAATGATTAGCTGGAGGGAGGGAGAAAGGAATGATTAGATGGAGGTAGGGGGGTAGGCATGATTAGAAGGAGGGAGGGAGAAAGAAATGATTAGATGGAGGGAGGGAGAAAGGAAAGATTAGATGGAGGGAGGTAGGAATGATTAGATGGAGGGAGGGAGAAATGAATGATTAGATGGAGGGAGGGAGAAAGGAATGATTATATGGGGGGAGTGAGAAAGATGATTAGATGGAGGGAGGAAGGAATGATTGGATGGAGGGAGGAAGGTAGGAATGATTGGATGGAGGGATGAAGGAATGATTGGATGGACTGACGGAGGTAGGAATGACTAGATGGAGGGAGGGAGGTAGGAATGATTAGATGGAGGGAGGGAGGTAGGAATGATTAGATGGAGGGGAGGAAGGAATGATTAGCTGGAGGTAGGGGCAGGCATGATTAGATGGAGGGAGGGAGAAAGGAATGACTAGATGGAGGGAGGGAGAAAGGGATGGTTAGACCGCGGGAGGGAGGAATGAATGATTGGATGGACTGAGAGAGGAAGGAAGGATTAGACGGAGGGGGGGGGGGGAGAAAGGAATGATTAGATGGAGGGAGGGAGAAAGGGGTGATTAGACGAATGGAGAGGAAGAAATGATCGGATGGGGTGAGGGATGACGGAACGATTAGATGAAGGGAGGGAGGAAGGAATGATTGGATGTAGGGAGTGAGGAATGGACGATTAGATGAAGGGAGGGAGGAAGCAATGGTTAGATGAAGAAAGGGAGGAAGCAATGATTGGATGGATGAAAGGATGAAGGAATGATTAGATGGAGAGAGGGAGGAAGAAATGATTAGATGAAGTGAGGGAGGAAGGAATGATTAGATGGAGGGAGGAAGGAATGACTGAATGGAGGGTTAGGAAAGAATGATTAGATGGAGGGAGAGAGGATGAAATGTTTGGATGGAATGAGGGAGGAAGGAAGGATTGGATCTATTCCGAAAAAAACTTCACCCGGACGTCTGAATCTGATGTCCGTCAACGAGATTATTAAATGGAACGAAGTAATGGCAGTTAGCCTTACGAGTGCTCATTCACCCCCATGGCTTCATTCATCCCCATGGGTTAGTTTATCGGGATAGGGAGGTCGCGTGCCCTTTTTGGGTTCTGCGTAGCAGAAGCCATTAAAGCCTATGTGTTGAATGGTCTCAGGTTATAAATGAGGCTCCCAAGGATGGTATGCGTCGATAACTTTGTCACAATTTGTGTCCCTGAGCGCCAAGAAATAGTTCGCTTCCACCCATTGAAAAGTAACCTTGGCGTTACTTTTGCCCTCATCAAATATATGTAATAGTGTTTTTATGTGAATGGAATCATTGCCTGAACTATTCATGCGTTTATCTTGTGAAATAGTAGATATTTTTGGTATAAATTTAAAATAGCCAGGTTGAGGAGTATGGCAATGTACGGTGAGGTTCGCTGTGGTACTATATGATTGCAGGCCTTAAAATTTGGGGAGAACGATCGTAGTAGTGGATAAAGGGTGATCTGAGTATTATTGACCTCAGAAATTTGCATATGACCTCTGTGACGTCACAGTTGGGTCGGCCATGTTAAAACAATCTAAGTCGCATTGACCTCAGAAATTTGCATATGACCTCTGTGACGTCACAGTTGGGTCGGCCATGTTGTAAAGCAAGATGGCGGTGTGGTTCGGGAATGTTCGGTGATGTTCGGGCGTGTTCGGGTCTGTTCGGGAAGGGTTCTTCGGGCGTGTTCGGGCCTGTTCGGGTTGTCATAGACTTGTTCTGGGTTGTACAGTTCTGCCATACGGAGGATGGGTACTAGTATTTCAAATAAATAAATTAATTAATTAATTAATTTTAATTAATTACTTGTAAAATGGCGGTGTTTTTAGACGGCACAAGGGAGCAAACGAGCCGGTGGGAGAAAAAACCCCTCACATTACCCTCAAAAAAACCTCTTAAGCCATATAATAATAATGAACATAATCTATAGGTGTTGTACCATGTTAATAGGATCAGTCTAGCATCTGTACCACCCTAGGGTCGAGTGTTTATTGTCCCGTGTATCTCCGCAAAACGTAAACAAACACAATGGCGGCTCCAGGATGGTGCGGGGACGCCCTTTCCATAGCACGGCGTCGACCGTAGCGCCATCTGCACACATTGACGCAAGGGAGACAACTCGTGTGGACCAACCGTGTGGAAATAGCTGTGTTGGAGCTAGGGGAGTGACTACTGGTCCAGTGGGGTCGAGTGAGGTATCAAAGTGAAGGTTAGGTGAAGGGGCATGTAATGGGCTGGGTGTGGGGTTGAAATAGCGTCATTCTGCGCATGCGCGGCGGCCGAAGGGTATGAAAATAGCCTTTTTGGAGCTAGGGGAGCCCCTAAGGGTCCGATGGGGTCGAGTGAGGTATCAAATTGAAGGTTAGGTGAAGGGGCATCTGATGGGCTGGGCGCGGGGTTGAACTATCGGCATTCTGCGCATGCGCGGAGGCCAAAGGGTATGAAAATAGCCTTTTTGGAGCTAGGAGATTGACTACTGGTCCAGTGGGGTCGAGTGAGGTATCGATGTGAAGCATTCGTGAAGGGGCATCTGATGGGCTGGGTGTGGGGTTGAAATATCGGCATTCTGCGCATGCGCGGTGGCCCAAGGGTATGGAAATAGCGGTTTTGGAGCTAGGGGAGTCCCTAATGGGCCAATGGAGTCGTATGAGGTATCAAAGTGAAGCATTCGTGAAGGGGCATCTGATGGACTGGGCGTGGGGTTGAAATATCGGCATTCTGCGCATGCGTGGTGACCCAAGGGTATGGAAATAGACGTTTTGGAGCTAGGGGAGCCCCTAATGGTCCAATGGGGTCGAGTGAGGTATCAAAGTGAAGCATTCGTGAAGGGGCATCTGATGGGCTGGATATGGGGCTGAACTATCGGCATTCTGCGCATGCGCGGTGGCCCAAGGGTATGAAAATAGCCGTGTTGGGAGCTAGGGGAGCCCCTAATGGACCAATGGGGTCGAGTGAGGTATCAAAGTGAAGCTTATGTGAAGGGGCATCTGATGGGCTGGGTGTGGGGTTGAACTATCGGCATTATGCGCATGCGCGGTGGCCCAAGTGTATGAAAATAGCCGTGTTGGGATGTAGGGGAGCCCCTAATGGACCAATGGGGTCGAGTGAGGTATCTAAGTGAAGCATTCGTGAAGGGGCATCTGATGGGTTGGGTGTGCGGTAGGAATATCATTCTGCGCATGCGCAGATGCAATACGGAGGTCTCGTCCAATCAGAAGCGAGTATTTCAAATCCGTCCCAGAGCTCTCGTCCAATCAGAAGCGAGTATTTTGACCCGGTGCATTATGGGACATATCCAAGATGGCGGCACGTATGTTCAAGATGGCGGCACATCCGATGTCGAAAACTGGCCATTTTGTCGGATGTGGTCACTTAGTGTCGAAAACTGGACCCTGTATGACGTCACTTCCGGGTTTTTCACTAAAAACTACATCCAAACATAGAAGAGTTCCACATGTTTCCTCTTAGACGTCCGTATGTTCAATCGCCGGTGGGTTTTCCCGCCCCGCCCCAGCGCCCCGGCCGCAGCGCGCGCGCGCGCGAGTTCTCCGGAAGTGCGCGTCATCACCGGCAGTGCGCGCGCGCGCGGACGCGGGTCAAAAGGTCAGAGGGTCACCTCCAGGTCAGACGGTCCAATGTCCAATGAGACAATGTTGCGGCATCGCTATAGTCAGAGCTTGAGCACAAAAAAGGGGGGGATTCTAGATGAACCTGGGAAAGATGGGCAGGTCCATTTGGACCAATCAGCGGTCGAGAAAAAGAGTCAATCAGCGGTCGAGAAAAAGAACCAATCAGCGATCGAACAATCAGCCAATGGAATTGGGGTACTCACGGTGTGCTTTCGCTGACGTCCGCGCCTACATCTGGGTTCTTGTACACCCGGGTAATGTTTTTCTGGACATGGATGGGTTACCTTTGGCTCCATTCTAGGCCACTGATTGGCTAATACGGTGTTCAAAGCCACTTTCATGCATTATGCTCATAGAACTTATAGTCATAATCTATACGTGTTGGACGAGTCTCTTCACTCACCGTATACACGTACCTCAATGAAATGCCCGCTCCAAACCTAGACCAAAGACACGTACTTGGTCTGTAGGCTGATTTCATTGGCTCTCTATTTTTTACTATAGTGCTCTTGCCTTCTAAACTTGATGGGTTACATTTTGACTCCATCCTACACCACTGATTTCAGTTTGACTGAATCTCCACATTGGGCATTGATGCATTAGGAATAAAACACACAAGACAGGGTTTTTTGGTGAGATCTCATTTTTTTTTTTATTCAGTGAACAACAACAACGTGAGAACAACCACTTGAAAACTCAAGCCCAGAACAAGGGGCTTGTAATTAACTGAAGCCCAGAACAAGGGGCTTGTACATTGAAGCCCAGAACAAGGGGCTTGTACATTGAAGCCCAGAACAAGGCGCTTGTCATTAACTTAAGCCCAGAACGGGGCTTGTACATTGAAATGATGGGCGGCCCAGTCATAGACGAGTACATCGCGGTCCTCGGCCTGGGGGTACTCGTCAAACATCTGTACGATAGTAGATAAGGGTCTTCCCCGGCATCGATGGTACAGGTAAAACAAGCAATATTGTCCGCACACGCCACTGGTCAGGCTTTGCAACGTTTGACTGTTCCAACACCACGTCTCCGTGCCTTGATCCATGAAGTCTGTTAAATCGGGATGGAGGGGTGGCAGGCCGTACGGGTCAAAGTATTCGCCCTGCTCTTCTGTCAAGTACACGGCCACCCAGTGTTCACCGGGTCGATCCATCGGGTCCGTGTTGAGAACGTAAGCAGCCGGATACATACGGTCTAATGGAAACACATCTCGGGCGAACACCCCTTGAAAGACCCTACGTGTCTCTGGGTCATTCTCCAGCACGGTGGTTATCTGGTCTGTATCCATGTTAGGTGGAGAAGGCACACAGGACGTTGCGCGCCTTGTCCACTTGAATGATGTTGTCAAACTCGGCGTAGCAGATCACATTGACGGTGGTCGCCAGGGCTCGTGCAAAGTGGATTTCCAACCGTAAGTTGCCTTGCTTGGCCAGGGCCAGCTGATGGTCGTTCTCTAAGGTGGGGGTCAGATCGAAACAGAACAACGTGTATCCGTTCGCGTAGTCCTCCCGACTGATCATATTCCCTTCGTCCTGGTTGATTTGACCGGTGGCTGTAAACAGGCTCTGATAGGCTCGAATGAAATTCCTCCGCGCAAAGTTCGGGGTTAAGGCCGTGGCTGGCACCTGTTGTCCATCCACATGCAGGGCCACAAAATTGATGCCGAAATGTTTAAAGTCAAACGGATTCTCTGGGTAGGCTCCGCTGAAACTGGTATTTTCACACAGGCCAGGATCAATCGCTTGGGTAGTTCCCCCAGGAACAGGTTTTCTTTGTTGGCGCCCATATTTCCAGCAGGCACAGAGAACACTTTGGTTTGTACACGTCGGATAGGGTACTGGGCTGGTTTTGTTTCCAAGGCTTTCATGTGTCCCAATTGAACGGCTGGATTCGGTTTCACTTTTCGGACATACAGGACTGCGTCTTGGATGACAATCTTATAGTCCGCTACATGCCCCTCTACGTTAGTGGCCATCAAGGCGAAGGTGGGAGGCGCCCGTATCAGTCGGATTTTGATGGGGATCTTGTTCAAGAGGTACCGGTCTTGCATGAACATGTCTGCATGCAGTCGACCCATCATATCCACCGAGGCACTGTTCGCAGTGAAAGCCTTCCGTTTGTTATATCCCCCATTGTCCGCGTGTCCATGTGCTCGGCCGTGTCCCTGTAGAATAAAGCGGTTGTCAGCTGAGATTTTTTAGCCTCTCGGCCATACGACAACAGTGTCTCGATGTAGGCTCGATAGGGGTACGTGTTGGTGGAGTCACTGATGAGCTTGTCGCTGAGAAAAATATCCACCTGCTGAAACATCGAGTGCAGCCAGAGATTCGTCGGGCCCACCGTTGCTTGGTCAGCGAGTCTCGTGCCAGCTCCATTGACCACCTTGGCTTTCACATACAAGCAGGTATGGGCTAAATCCACATAGGCCGTATCCGCATTACTGATGGTGAACTCGATGGGCCCGGTTTCGTTGATGCTGGAGAGCGGGAGATGTTCCACCCATAATCCTTGTTCGACACTGGTTTGTGTGGGCGGCACGGTCCACAAATCAAATTCACTGTTGGTGGAGGGGCAGGACTCGGCGTGGATTAAGGCCATGTTTCAAGAAAAGATATCCCGGGTCTTCTTGGATGTGCGTCGTCGCTGGGTCGGTCGTCGACTGGTGCGTGATCTCGGTGGGGCAGCTCTTTTATTCCCTACGGTGCGTTGTGCTTTGGCCACCAAGACGCCTCCCGCTTCTTTGGCCCGTCGTTTCAAGGCTTGTCGGGGTGCCGTACCCCCAAGACATCACCGGCCACTTGCAGTCCACTGCGTACCGCTTGTTTGCCGATTGCTTTCACCCCACGCGTCACCAAGGGCAGGAACGTTTTCACAATGCTGCCGAGTATGTTCCCCAGTCCATGTCCTCGTTGCATGCGTGCACCGCTAAAGACCGGAAAGCCACCCCCGGCCTGTTGGGCATAATAGTCGGCATAGCTGCGCGCATCGCACTCGTAAGGTACTTTCATTATGCAAAGTGGGGAGCACGTGCTTGTCGAAAATGAAGTGTCAGCACCACTTTTCCTCGTTCGAATGCCAC